>PVKN010033828.1:0-11954 GCA_004027915.1 Capromys pilorides
AAAACGAATAAATAAAGAAACAAACAAACACAACAAGCAAACAAATAAATAAATAAATAAAATTAAAAAAAAAAAAAAAAAAAGACAAAACAAAAGCAACCAAACATTAAAACTCTGTTTCAGGGCTGGTGAGATGGTTCAGTGGTCTAAAGCACCTGTTTAGGAAAGCTCAGGCAACTGCAGGGACTGCGGTTCAATCCCCGGCACCACATGCTGTGCCAGCCCCATGACCAGGGCAGGCTAAGCCAGCCATAAAATAAATAAATAAAAATAAAGAAAGAAACAAATAAATACATAAATAAATAAATAAATTAAAACTATTTCAAAAAGACAAAACCGGGGCCAGTGAGATGGCTCAGTGGTCTAAAGTGCCTGCTTAGGCAAGCTTAGGCAACCTCGGGGCTGCGGTTCGATCCCCGGCACCATATGCTGTGCCAGCCCCACCTCCAGGGCAGGCTGAGCTGGCTAAACATAAATAAATAAATAAGAAAATAAAGTTAAAAAAGAAAATAAATTTTTAAAAAATTTCTTAAAAAAAAAAAAGATGAAACCAAAAAACACATTACAGTGATCTATAATTCCTTTTATGAGGGGCTGGATAGATAGTTCAGTAGAATAAGCACTTGCGAGGGCCTGGGAGATAGACCCGTGGCACAAGTGCCTGCCTGGCAAGTGTAAGGTCGTGAGTTTGAACCCCAGTTTCACCAAAAAAAAAAAAAAAAAAGGATAAAACACTTGCCTGGCAAGCGCAAGGGTTTGAGTTCAATCCCCAGTTCCACAAAAACACACCTTTCATAATTAGAAAAAATTATAGCTATATAAATGAGAACTGAGGCATCACTGGCTTGAGGAGCCATTTGAACACGGACCTGGTTCTACATAGCACTGACTCTGGCCTTGGGCCTGTCTGTACGGCCCAGGAGACTCACAACTTCCTGGCCTCTACCTGGGGGACAAGATGCTGTCTGGATCTTTGCAGCTTGTTGAATGAAGCAGCCACCTTGGGCTTACCAAGAGTGCTCCTAGAAAGGAGGGCAGGCACACTCCCTATTCAGGCCCTGAGGCTGCTGACCCCCACTCCAGGCCTGCTTGCCCCAGACATGCCCTGAGGGCCCTTCTGCCCGGCCATCTCCAGCAGCCAGAACAAGTCCACACTCCCGGGGCCCTGCCCTTCCTTAAAGAACAAAGCCTGGCTCAGATGAGTCCGCCCACTGCCCTGCCCCTCTTCCCCCTAACTTGTATAACAATAGCTCCCTTTACAGACTCTTCAGGTTGTACCAGGAAAGGGCTCACATGAAGTCCCAGCTACAAGAGGCTTTAAAGGCAGAAGTGTGAATGGAGCAGCTAGATCCTCTTGTGCCTCTGAGGGATAGATTGTTCTCCCAGTTCATTGTAAGATAATGGAGTCTTGGGAGGCCACCCTTGGCCTCACAGTGGGTTTGCGGCATGCAAAGTCCAGTATAGTTTCCCCACAGCAATGCCATCTTTGACCACTTATATCCCAGCACAGGAAGGGTATGTTCTTTTTGTTGTTGTTGTTGATTTTAATGAGAAAAAAAGATAAACTAGCAATGAAACAGTTTCAAAACAAGTTAGTAGGATGGTTACAATTAATACAATGCATATTGTTGTCTTTTGGTTTGTTTTTTTGCAGGACTGGGGTTTGAACTCATGACCTTGCATTTGCTAGGCAGGCACTTGTGCCACGGAGCTATCTCCCCGGCCCCTTGTTGTCTTTATAGTAGTTATTCAGAGGAAAAGGTGCAGACCTGATATCTTGTCTAAACATTACTACAAACTTTTATTCCCAATGAACTAAGACAAAGTAGCTATAAATCTATCCTATATATACACGTATCCTTGTGTATACATATGTATATATATTATATATATACATATTTTTTTTCTTTTTAAGGTTTCTAAAGTTTATTTTATTTTCTTCAACCACATTACATATTTGTTTGTGTTATGGCCGGCTCAGCCTTTCCTGGGGGGTGGAGGGTGGCGCAGCATGTGGTGCCTGGGATCGAGCCGCGGTCGCCTAAACTTCCCGACACACGCTCTTTAGACCACTAAGCCATCTCACCAGCGCTTAAAGTTTCTAATACTAGGAGAAAGAATCATACCATGTCTTATAAGAAGAAGGGTATGTTCTGAGTAGAACACAAGAAAGCACCCAGGGGCTAGCAAGATGGCTCAGCGGTCTAAAGTGCCTGCTTAGGCAACCGCAGGGACCGTGGTTCAATCCCCGGCACCACATGCTGCGCCAGCCCCCAACCCCAGGGCAGACTGAGCCAGTCATAACACAAAAATAAATAAATAAATAAATAAATAAATAAATAAATAAGTATTAAAAAAAAGAAAGCACCCAGTAACCTCTGACAGTGAAGATGTTCGCCTCCATGACCATAACTAGGACTTAGCATTCCATCAGCTAGTCTTCCCAGAATGCCTGTGCCCTCTGAAAGGGAGGCACTGACAGGTCTGCTCTATTCAGTGCTGTATTCCAGCACTGGGCAACTTTTGGCACACAGTATGTAGCCATTAAATGACACAAATGGCTGTCCATTCAAATGAGAAAATAAAGCAAATAGTACTAAACGCCTGCCACCCTCCAGCTGCCTGAGGGAGCCCCCAAATTGTGGAGGGGTTTTACACCACAGTACTACCTGTATAAAGGCCACAGGTACACCAAAGAAAGGCTGGAGCAGCAAGCCTGAGCCTTCCTGCAATACTAGAGGCCACATCAACTGCCAAAGGAAGCATGCAAATCTCACTCTTCAGTTCTCATTCATACTTCTCCCTGTCCAGGTGACAACTGGATCCTTTTGCTGCCTCTGGATGGATGGATGACTGGAATGTTGAGGAGCTGAAGGTGAAGAGCTGTGGCCCTGCCATACTTAGCTTGGAAAGGAGACAGGAGAGCCCTATTTTCCCCTTGCCAGGATGCCCCATATGTGTAAGAAGGGCCAGCAGGCAGCAGCCCTGGGTGCACCTAAGAAAGCTGGCTCCTGCTGGCAGAGCTGTCCAGTGAGGGTCCAGCCCCTCCCGAGAATTAGGCTTAGGGGCAGGCTATCATGGGGTCATAGTGAGCCCCTTTTTCCTGCAGCACACTGCCCACTCATCAGCGTGTGTTAATTGTCATGCAAAGCCTGGGTTAGATCTGGGAAATAAAAACAAAACAAGGCCAGTGCTCTTAGAGAATGCCAGGCCCCTAAGGCGAATAAAGAGTCAGGAAGGCTTATCCTGTAGCCTTGGACTCCCTGCTCTGCATCCCACATGCTCCCCCATCGCCTGCTGCTGAAGGCCACTTCTTCTTTGTATTTTGCAGGCACCAGGCAGTTGCAGAGAATCAACAAATCTGGGATCTGAGGGGCGGGGAGATAGCTCCATGGCACAAGTGCCTGCCTGGCAAGTGCAAGGTTGTGAGTTCGAACCCTGATCCTGCAAAAAAAAAAAAAAAAAAGAAGATGAAGAGGGGATCCTGAGAGGACTCAACTGAGTGGGCATTATTGGGGGCCCCTGGGGCTGCCCAGGAGCACATGTACAAGTTGTCTGAAGCCCAGACAGATCTTGGCCATGGTTTTTGCCAGTCCTTTCCCCTCACTACTGGTCTTCCCTGCCTTCTGCAAAAAGGTCAAAGGAGTCCTCCAGTCCCTCATCCTCAGTGGTACTTCCCTTTGCCCTGCAGTGACACCCGTGGTGTGGCCAGCAGTGTGGCACTCTGTGGCACTGTCCCAGGAGAGGCGCACCACTGGGACAAACTCTGGGCTACAGTCCCTTCCTAGCACTATTCCTGGCACGCAGAGATTCATTTTTTACTGGCATGCAATACTTTTACAGAAAACTACATAAAACATGCAATTTAACAAATAATCTTAAGTAAATATCTATATAACCACCAGCCAGGCCAAGAGGTTGCACAATGCCAGCATCCCCAAGTCCTGTGTGCCCCTATGAATAACATGACTATAGTGACACTCTGTTTTGTTTCTTTTTGGTGCCAAGGATCAAACTGAGGACCCTGTGCTTGCCAAGCAGGTGCTTATGCAGCTGTGCTATCTCCCCAGCCTGTACAGTGACATTTGGATTCTGTGCTTTTTATAGTTTGGCCTTCTTGCATATGTGGTTTATAATACAGTCCAGTTTTGTCAGCTGTTAAACTTTTTATGAAAGAGGGGCCGGGGAGATAGCTCCGTGGCACAAGTGCATGCCTGGCAAGTGCAAGGTCATGAATTTGAACCCTGGTCCCGCAAAAAAAACAAAACAAAACACAAAAAACCAAAACTTCTTATGAAAGGAAATGCACACCTTAAAAAAAAAAAAAATCCAGGGGGCGGGAGAGATAGTTCCGTGGCACTAGTGCCTGCTGGGCAAGTGCAAGGTCGTTAGTTCAAACCCTGGTCCCAGAAAAAAAATATATTAAAAAAAATCCAGGTAACTCAATGCAGAGCCTCTGCATTGAGCTATGGTCCCAGCCTTTTTTGTGTGTTTAAGACAGGGTCTTGCTAACTTCCTCAAGTGCCCAGGGTGGGCTTGAACTGCCCAGGGTGGGCTTGAACTGAGCTATGATTATAGGTGTGTGCCATCATGCCTGAACCCCATGTATTCTTTTCCTGGTCACTGTTGAGTCATTCATCATCACAGTATTACTATTACAAGTTGCTGTACCTCCTTTGTTTTCCCTGGGTCTCACTTCTCAGCTCAGACTCATAGTGATCCTGCTGTTTTCAGCCTCCCCAGTGCCGGGATTACAGGCGTGTGCCACTATGTCCCGTCTCAGTGGCCAGCTCATCATGCCAGGGGCAGGGCAGACGCTGCATGGGGTGCCAGGGATCAAACATTGGTCCCTGTGCTTGCCTAAGCAGGCACTTAGTCCACTGAACTATCTTGCTGGTCCTCACATGGTTCATTTGTACTCTGCTGTTGATAGACCCTGGTTGCTTGCTATTATTATGTGAACTCCCTGGTGTACATGGGGGAGGGGCTGTGAAAGGACATATGTGTTTTCATATTTACCAGCTTACTTGTATATTTAATACACTGTTCAGGGAAACTGCTATAACTCCTAGCACTGTCTAGATAGAGGAGTTGAGGTAGGCTTGCCCTGACAGTTGGACCTCTTTACTTTCTTACCCCAGGAGCGTGGCCCTTGCAGCCCAGGCAATCTTATTCTTTCCAGCACCTCAGGCTGGGGCACTCCAGAGCAAGCTCCTCTGGCCTGCCCCATCTGTGATGCAGGGGGGTGGGGGTGGGAGGAAGTCAAGAAAGAGGAAGTGGAAACCAAATATGAGGGCCACAGTGAAGTCTGGTCCATAAGCTTTAGTTTCAACAACATGCTTTGCTGTGACAGAGAAACATGCAAGCTGCTAGTGGAAGATGTCTGGGAGATGCCAAAGCCATCACTGGCATGACTGATGTACGGCTAGATAACCCAACACAGTTAGCACTAGGTTCTCAGGCATAAGTCACTCCATGCTATCCTCACCCTTAACCTGGGAGGTATAATTATCCCCAGACCACAACATAAAGACACAGAGACACTGAGTCACTGCAAAGCAGTGAAATGGTTAATAGCATGGGATCTGGACTTGTTTCAGCTGGGCTTAAATTGTGGCTTCCCCATTTATTAGTGGTACAATATTAAGGTAGTACCTAACTTCCTTTAGCCTCCATGTCTATGAAATGGGATTCACTGGTTGGGCAAGAGTTAAAAAATATATGTAGAAGAGCCTGGCACAAAGAAGGTTTAAGAGGAACAAAATTGAGCACAGCTATGAAATGATAACTATTGAGGAGCCTGAGACTGACACCTGGGCATGGGGGTAGAAATCCTGCTGGCAAGCTGGGACCAGGGAGGATCAGTCAGGTGGACTCTGAAACCTGGACACAAGGCCGTTGAACCCCACCCCCTTGTCTACCTTTGTCCAGCACTCTTTCCCTTTCTGTGGGGCTCCAAGGACTGTGATTTCTGACAGTGGAGCTGGACCTCTACACATGCGGAAGCACTGCTTTTGGGAGACCACATTGGCGGGCAGCTCCAGTGGCAGCCAATGGACAGTGAAGCTTGTTGCTAAGGTCACTGTGAGCCTTATTTGGTGGCATGGGGTTGACCCTGCCTTCACCTCTAAGAACCCTGGGAAACGCCAACCACAGATGTAAAATGCGAACGTCTCAAAACCACAACTGCATTTCCTCTGAGAAGAGATTTGGCTTTCTCTCCAGCCTGCCTCTCTCTCTGGCATGGATGCCTTTTGGCCAAGGCTCACAACCTCAAGAGAGAAGAATCTGGGCAGGCAGGATGTGGAGGGGGTAGGGGCTGCTGCACGGTGCCTCCAGGGCCCAGAAAGACCTCTCAAGGGGCTGTCCTTACGCTGGCAGCAGCCAGCCCTGGCTGGGCGTCCCCCACTCACGGGGAGGGCCTGTTCTTGGCCCCACTTCCTGCAGCCTTGGGAAGCTGGCTGGTGTGAGGAAGAGCAAAGCTGGCAGGGAGGAAGTGGGCCTGCCTGGCTCTTACCATCTGCATCGGCCACAGGGCTCCAGTGCACCCGACAGTTCAAACGGCTGGTGGTTTCGGTTTGTCACCTCCCTTTGATACATCTTCTAGCTTAACAATAAATAAGCACAATTGTCCCACCCGAGATAAATGTGTGAGGGAAGCTGCACTTGAGGATTTTTTTTTTCTTTAAACAATTTATTTAACCGAAATGGAGTTATATTTGTTTCTGAAGTGACTTCCATTTATTTGGATACGTCTTTTCCCCATGGTGATGTACAGGCTCTTCAAGCCAATATAAATATTTTATAAATATCTGGATATTTGGGTATACACCTACACAATTCCTCAGCAATACTTTCCAGCAAGAAAAACACTAAAGAGTAAAGACCAGACACAGTTACTAGCTACAGTGAAAATCTGCTGAAATATTTTTGAGGTAAGAAGGCACCACAGAGCTCTTCAACTAAGAAAACCACCCTTACAACACAGGACGATTTTATTTTTACATAGGACCTAGAACACTTAAGTTGCCAATTAGGTGGTGAATGGCAGAGCAAGATCCCAGTTTATGCCATGAATTCATAGAGAATAGGTTCCAGCAACTCAGGTTCCTTCCCATTGGTCTTTACAAAGTGTGCTTCTCTGGGAGGGACAGGCTGGCCTTTCAGTTGAACCCAGATACCTTTGTCTTTGGCTTCTTTCTTTTTCTGATCATTTTCCTTGACAGGTTTCAGGAAGCTATCATGACTTTTTTTTTTTTTTTTTAAAATTTTATTTATTTGTTTGCTTGTTGTGTTTATTTGTTTCTTTATTTATTCATTTTGTGGCTGGCTCAGCCTGCCCTGGTGGTGGCGCTGGCGCAGCATGTGGTGCCGGGGATCAAACTGCAGTCCCCGCAGTTGCCTGAGCCCTCCTAAGCAGGCGCGTTAGACCACTGAACCATCTTGCCGGCCCCTATCATGACTTTTTGAGTGTTTAATATGCTCAATACGTACACTAATCCTCTTGGCAAGTATCTTACCGTTAATTTGCTTGTTTACAACAATGCCAACAGCATGCTGGGTAACACTGCAGACTCTTCCTGTGTTGCCATGGTGACATTTGTGTGAGGTGTTCCTTTTTGCACAGCACCCATTCCCTTGATGTCTACAATATCACCCTTTTTGTAGATTCGCATGTATGTGGCCAAAGGAACCACCTCATTTTTTTTTTTTTTTTTTGCGGTGGGGACCAGGGATTGAACTCAGGCCCTTGCGCTTGCCAGGCAAGCGCTTATTCTGCTGAGCTACCTCCCCAGTCCCACCCCATGTTTTCTAAAAGGCCTGGAGAACATGTACAGGGTTCCCCTTCTCTTGCCCTTTGTGTTAGTCATTTTGACAAATTACTGGAAGATGGTGGTTCCGGCTGAAAGGCCAGGATTTCTACAATGATGCTCCTCTGTGCCTCATGATTGCACGATTCTGTCTGTCTAGGGGCTGTGCTCACATTCACCACCTCATTGGCTTTTACAACCCGGGCTAAGTGACAATAATCAACAATAATTCACCACAACTAAGAATACGGAGGGCTGGGGAGATAGCTCAGTGACTTAGGTGTCTTCCTGGCAAGCACAAGGTCCTGAGTGCAATTCCCAGAATCAAAAACAACAACAAGTGGGCTGGGGAGATAGCTCCATGGCACAAGTGCCTGCCTGGCAAATGCAAGGTCGTGAGTTTGAACCCCAGTCCTGAAAAAAAAAGAGGGATCTACCCACAGAACTCAGTGTGACTGCTCCCATTTTACAGAAGAGAGAAGCAAGACAAAGCTCAGTAGTTAAGGTGACCTCTCTTTCTTAGTAGCTGGTGGGTGGGCCTGTGGCTTAACTCAGTTGTTTAATAGCTGCTAGGGCAAATGCAATCAGTTGCAAGGGACTGGGGTTCAATCCCTACCTCCAGAAGCGTTACCTGGCCCACCATTAAGGCAGCCTGAGCCAGCCAGAAAAAAATGTGCTGGGGAGATAGCTCTGTGGCACAAGTGCCTGCCTGGCAAGTGCAAGGTCCTGAGTTTGAACTCTGGTCCCGTCCCCCCAAATAAATAAAAATAGATAGATAGATAGATAGATATAGATAGATAGATCTATATATCCTTCTTTTCTTGGTGGCTTGAGAGACTTGCATTCCTGACTATCTGAAAGAAGCTATGTAGAAGCCAGGCATGGTGGCACGCGCCTATAATCCCAGCACTTGGGTGGCTGAGGCAGGAGGATTGGTGCGAGTTTGAGACCAGCCTGGGCTACAGAAGTGAGCTCAAGGCCAGTCTGAACTGTACAGAGAGACCCTGTCTCAAAAAGACAAAAAGAAAAAAAAAAAAAAAAGAGGAGCTATGTGAAGCCCATCTGCATAGGTAAAGGGATCAAAGACTGGGACAGGAAGGGTGGATCACAGGAGACCACCAGCTTCCTAGCTAGGCCCATAGCGCTGTGTGCACACACTGGAATCAGCCAAAGCATCCCCTGGGCAACAGCCCCCAGCACCCCTGGGGGAAGCTGCGGGAGAGCCTGAACAGGGCCTGGACACTGAGCCCCTCAGCCATTGCTGGAGTGCTGTCCTTCTGTTGGGCAATTAAGGCCTGTTCTCTCTCATTGGACAGATTTTTGTCTGTGTATTTATTGCACGCCAGAAGGTATTCCAGGCCCTGGGGACACACAGCAAACAACACAGACCTGGGCTGGGCCTCCCAGTTTAGTTTGTTGAGGGAGGCAGACATTAGGCAAATAATCCTACAGCTGTCTGACAAATTCAGGGCCATGAGACAGCGAAACTTCAGGGGTCTCAACCTGAGCAGTGCATGGGGTTGGGGACAAGGATAGTGAGAAGAGGCATGTCAAGGTAGGCAGGGACAGAGTGGCATTGGCTGGTGGGGTGGTTCTTGACTCCCCTGAGCTCCTCTTCTGTATTCTAGTCCCTTTAGGAAATGTTTCTACGTAGTCGCCCTAAAGCAGTACCTCTGCTGCAGTGCTGCTGTTGCTGTTTGTATCGTGTGCGTGTGCGTGTGCATATGTGTGTGTGTGTGCGTGTGTATTAGGGTGGAGCTAGAGAAGGGAGCCTAGAATTTTTGATCTTTGATCCTCAGTTAAATTCAAACTGTTTAAGAAAGTGCCTCCCTCGCAAGGCCCTGGTGTGCGTGTGGGAGTCCTCATGAGGCCTGGGGTTAAGGCCTGGGGGTTAAGGCAGTGGGCCCGAGAGGACCTGATTTCCTTAGAGCCTGGGCTCCTAAAGTACAGCTCATAAAAGTTCTTGACATGAGCATGAAATTAGTTGCTCCTAATTTTCCTGCAAAAGAAACATTCCCAGGGCCAACAGAGAGCCGCTGAGCTCACAGCACTGTGGCAGCTGCAAACCCCTTTCAGCACTGCTGCCCTCAACCAGAGCGCTTCTTTGTCCTTAGGAGACTCTCCTTGTAGAAAGGAAAGCCCAGAACTAGCACTGGGAGCGTGAGGCCATGATTTCCAGTTTTAGTTTAGAGGTCTCTGTTTTCACTCCCTGGCAAGCCCAGGATGCATAGAGGAGTCAAGGGATAGGAAGGGGTATGTGGAGTTAGTGTGCTACTCTACTCAAAGTTCTGGAGCATGGGTCTTGGCAGAACGTGCTGTGGGGAAGGCTGTGAGATGCAGAACCCTGGCTCTGCAGACTGAGGTCATGGATTAGGGCTCTTTGGGGATTCTGACATGGCCTGTGGACTACATTGTGACCATCCAAACAACTGCAGCACACAGGTGGCACGGCCTAACCCTGCTGCCAGGCACTTTCCAGGACAAGGCTCACTCAATGCTGACTCCGCCTACCTAGTATAGTCCCCTGCCTTCTCAGGAATGCATGCTCTGATGGACAACCAGGCTATGCTATTCACACAAGCTTCTGTTCACATTCCAAAATTTCCCTTTAGGGTCAGGGAGATTGCTCCGTAGAATAAGCGCTTGCCTGGCAAGTACAAGGTCCTAAATTCAATCCCTGGTATCACCAAAAATAAATAAATAAATAAAAAATTCCTTTAAACTGCTAATTTATAGTAGGCATGAATAGAAATAGATGGAAAAATTCTACTAAAGTCCAGAGATCTTTGCCCTGCCCAGGTTCCATTTGTTTTCGGTTTACGGCCTAATTCTCAAAGGACTTGAGGACCTGTTTCTGCGCTATGTGGGGGTTGTGTGTGGGAGTATGTAGGGGCCAGGCCTCTACTGCACCCTTCCCCTGGTTTGATCCTGGAGGGAGCAGGTGGACAGGTCTCCAATCAGCCTGGCAGATGTAGACCTTGGCTAATCTCTAGGGCAAACTTGTTTTCCAGTGTTTCTAGTATCAGTTTTTGATCAATCATTAATCAAAGTTGCAATAAAAAGATAATCTTCTCTAGACTCGGTTGTAAAGGTCCTGGCCCTAACTTTAAGTAAACCCTTCTGTGGATACCTCAGAGCCAAGAGACAAGGGCTGTGTCTGGCTGGGCTTGGGCAAAGGAAGGCACTGCCTATCTTTAATCAGAGAGCACGAGCATGAGGTTCAGCCAGTGAGTGACCATGACCTCTTCCTTCACCTCTACCAATGCAGCTGGTGACACCCTGGCTCCAGACCAGGTGGCAAGGTGGGGAAGAAGGCTGTAGCTGGTGCAACTGTGGGGCCAGGGGAACCTCTGTGGGATGTGACGGCTTCAGTGTGGCCGTGGAGTTAGGCCTATGGCAGAAGGGGCATTATGCCCTTAGGAACCACAGAACCCCTAAGTGGAAGGACCTGAGATGCTGGCTGCCTGGTCTACCCCTTCTGGCATGTTGGTGTTGTGGGCAGCTAAGTGAGACAGAAACATAGGCAGTCAGAGGGGCTGGGCCCTCAAAAGAGCCAGGATACCTGAGGACAGGATACGTGGCAACTGTAAGAAGACAGACACTTCCAGCAGAGGGTCAGAGCTTAACACAAAAGGTGAAAGGAATGCATCCACATACTTCCCCTGAGGATAAATAACAGTTGTTGGTATTCTACATAGGTATCAATCATCTTGCAAAGGCCAGGAAGAGCCACCAGCCCACCCCCTCCAGGAAAAGCCCCTGTTCTGTTTCACAGACCCCTTGCTGTATGACTGGCTTCCCTTTTTTAAAAAAAAAATTATTTATTTATTTATTTGTTTATTTATTTATTTTATGGCTGGCTCAGCCTGCCCTGGGGGGTGGGGCTGGCACAGCATGTGGTGCCAGGAACGAACCGCAGTCCCTGCAGTTGCCTGAACTTTCCTAAGCAGGCTCTTTAGACCACTGAACCATCTCGCCGGCCCTGGCTTCCCTTTTTGATCAATATTACCTGAGCAATTGTGCTCATAATCTTTTATTTATTTATTTTTTTTTAGCAGAGTAGATTATAGAACTTAAGCATAGGGGCCGGCGAGATGGTTCAGTGGTCTAAAGCGCCTGCTTAGGAGGGCTCAGGCAACTGCG
>PVKN010033829.1:0-11954 GCA_004027915.1 Capromys pilorides
CAGTGTAATACTTGCCTCTAGGAATGATTTTGGGAGGATTGATTCCTTTTCAATTTCACTGAAGAGTTTGCCAAGTATTGGGCTTCTGTCTTCTATAAACTTCTTGTAGAATTCAGGGGTGAATCCATCAGGTCCTTGACTTTTCGTTATCAGTAGGATTTCTATTACATTTTGTATTTCATTGAGTGTTATTGGATTTTTGAGAGTTCTTATATTTTCTTGATTCAGTTTTGGTAGTTTGTACCTTTCTAGAAATCTGTCCATTTCTTCTGTGTCTTTAATTCTGTGAGAGTAAAGATTCTCAAAGTAGCTATTTATGATCCTCTGAATCTCTGCTGGGTCTGTAGTAATTTCACCCTTTTCATTCCTTATTGCTTGAATTGGCACCCTTTCTTTCCTCTTTTTGATCAGGTTAGCTAGGGGCTTATCCATTTGATTTACTCTTTCAAAGAACCAGCTTTTGATTCATGAATTCTTTGTATTGTGTTCTTAGTTTCAATTGAATTAATTTCTGCTCTAATCTTTATAATTTCCTCCTGTCTTTGGTCTTTGGATTTCGCTTGCTCTTCTGTTTCTAGTCGGTTTAGGTGTTGCATGAGAGTACTTTTTTGTTCCCGTTCTGTGTTCTTAATGTATGAGTTCAGAGGTATAAATTTCCCTCTAAGAGCTGTTTTCATTGCATCCCATAAATTCTGGTAAGTTGTGTTTGAATTTTCATTAAATTGTAGGTATGATTTAATTTCTTGTTTAATTTCATCTGTAAGCCACTGGTTGCTGAGATAGGTGCTGTTTAATTTCCATGTATTTCTGGAGTTCTTGTGGTTTCTTTTCATTTATTTTCAATTTCATTGCACTGTGGTCAGGTAGTTTGCATGGGATAATTTCTGTTTTCTTGCATATACTTAAGAATGACCTATGGACTAATATGTGGTCTATTTTAGAAAATGCCCCATGTGTATCTGAAAAAAATGTGCATTCTGAAGTGGTTGGGTGGAACACTCTGTGTATGTCCACTAAGTCCAGTTGTTCCAGGTTCCTGTTCAGATCTGCTACTTCTTTGCTAATTTTTTGTCTACTTGACCTATGTTTTGGGGATAAAGGGGAGTTAAGGTCTCCTGTTAAGATTGTGGTATTAGATATTAGATTTTTCATGTCCATTAAGGTTTGTCTTATATAACTTGGTACTCCCATCTGGGTGCATACATATTTATGTGCATTAACCTCTTTGTCTTGAATTTTTCCACTAACCAGTATGTAGTGGCCTTCTTTATTTTGTTAGGCCAATCTTGATTTAAAGTTCAGAGTGTCTACAAACAAGATTGCTACCCCTGCTTTTTTGTTGAGGTGCTGGGGCATGTAGTATTGTTTTCTATTCTTTAACTTTTAACCTGTGAGTTTCTTTATGACTTAAGTGTGTTTCTTGTATACAGCATATGGTTGAATTTTGCTTCTTTATGCACTGTGCCAGCCTATTTCTTTTAACTGGATAATTGAGTCCATTTACATCAATGGTTATAATTGAAATGTATTGACTTATGATTGACAGGAGTTTACTTACTACTGTTTACCCGTTTTTCTCCATGTTTAACTGGTTGCCCTATCTGGTGAGTTCTTTCTGTTCTCATTTGTTGAGTTCAGGACATTTTAATCCCTCTCTAAAACTTTAGTATACTTTGTAGGGTTGGGTTTGACATCATGAAATTCTTTAGTTGTTTCTTGTCATGGAAGTGTTTCACTTCTTCCTCATACTTGAAGGAGAGTTTTGCTGGGTATAGCAGTCTGGACTGGAATTTGTTTTCATGGAGGACTTGTTCCATGCTCTTCTTGACTCCATGGTTTGTGGAGTGAAATCTATCTTTGTTCTGATGGGTTTGCCTTTAAATTTGATCTGTTTCTTTTCTCTAGTAGCTTTTTGTATATTATCTCCTGCTGAATTTCTGGGGTCTTGACTATTATATGTCTGGGTGTGTTTTTAGTCAGGTTGATACTATTTGGAGTTCAGTTACCTGAATGTCAGATTGTTTTCTCAAATTTGGGAAGTTTTCTGTTATTACTTCTGCCCATATCCTTTTTATATCATTTGTGTTGACTCCTTCTTTCTCATTGACTCCTATTAATCTCACGTTGTTCATTTTTGTATCATCTTGCAGATGTTGAATTATTTTTTCCTGCATCCTAGTTGTTTTTAAGAGATCCTTTCTTACCTTTTCACTAGCTGCGACTGTGTCTTCAAGATCTGAGACTCTGTCTTCACTTTCATTCATATGGTTTTGCCAGCTTGTGATTGAGATTTTATTTTCTTGTATATCTCTTTGAAACTGCTTCATGCAATCTATTTCTTTCTTATACTGCTCAATCAGGGAATTCATCATTTTTCTATTCTCCTCTAATTTTTTTCAATGTCTTCTTTAGTAGTACTGATGTCTCTCATCATTGTTATCCTTTCTCTCTCTAGTTTAGAGATTATTTCTGCTCTGTTCTCCTCTCTGCCTTTCTGTAGTTGTTCCCCTACTTTAGATGCTATAAATTTAGATATATCTTTTTTAACTTCAAAGGTTATTTCTGCTCTGATTTCCTCTATGCATTTCTGCAGTTGTTTTTCCACTTCAAAGTCTGTTAACTCATGCATTTCTTTTTTTTACTTCAGATGTTATCTCTAATCTGAGGTTGATCTATATGTTTCTGCACTTGTCTGTCTACCTCGGATGCTACTGATTCAGAGATTTTATCTACATGATTCCTGTTTCTTCCATGGTAGTGTCTCCTGTGTTTGTTTTGGGTAGACTTGTCTTTATCATTATTTATAGCAGTGATCTCTGCACTTTGGTGAAGTTATGCAGTTAGTTTGTATGGAAATTTGGCTCTGGATCCACCAAACTTGTTTCCCTCCAGACATGCCTGGCTTCGAGTTGGAGCTCAGACAGCTGGCTCCCATGAGGCCCCATTGGTCGGGAAGGTGGTCAACCAAGTGGGGACAGTGTTTTGCCGTGTGGGGACGGTGGGTAGAGTCAGGGTTTGGGCAGTTGTTGAGTTGGGGGATGAACTCGGGCTAAGAGAGTTCTTACCGGGCTGTTGCAAGGCCCAGTCACAAAGGTGGATGGAATCGGAGCCCGGGCTATTGATGAGTCAGAGGATGGATGTGAGCTGAGGCTGCCATGCAGCCCGTTAGGGTCATTGGGTGGAGTCAGATCTTGGGCTGTTGTTGAGTCGGGGGATAGAACTGGCTTATCTGTAATCCAAGCTGTTGTGAGGCTGAACAGATGGATCACTATGAGTGTGATCTATGTAGTGACACCCTGTAGACCCTGGCCGATGCATGGCCAGGTCAGGGTGGCAGGCAGAGTCCAAGCTGGAGTTTGAGCTGGCTGTTGCATGGCCCAGTTGGGATGGTGGGCAGGTTCTGAGCTGCAGCTCAGGCTGACTGTGGGGTGAACTAGTTGGGTAGGTGGGTGGAGGTGGAGCTCAGGCCACTGATGAGTCAGGGGATGTACTCGGGCTCAGAGAGTTCTTACCTAGCTGCCACTGTACAGCTTGGTCAGGTCTAAATGCTAAACATTTTATAGAAATTATTTCCAAAAATTTTATCAACAATGAGTGGATGGACTTACTCTATGTAATATCAAATGTATTTTATTAAAATTTAAAATGATGACAAAAAAGGATGAAAAAGTAAAACATGAATTATTTTAAAAACCGGAAAGTTAAAAAGCAAGTAGAAGGGCTTCCCAGATAGCTCAGTGGATTAAAGTGCCTGCTTAGGCAGACACAGGGACTGGTTTCAATCCCTGGCCTGATGTGCTGGCCCCGCCCCCAGGGTGTGCTGAGATAGCGGTGGTGACTGGGCACGGTGGTGTGCACCTGTAATACCAGTGCTTGGGAGGCTACAAACAGGAGGATCACTACTGGTCGATATGTGTAGTGAGACCCTGTAGACCCCGCCCTAAATATAGAAAAAAAAAAAAAAAGCAAGTAGAACTTGGATTCTATTCGAGAGGGTTCTGGAACCATTCTCAGGAGTCTGCATGTGACATTGTTTGGAGTATAGGTTTTATAGCAGGTCACTAGAATCCACTGAGCTATACAGAGACATGCATTATATTTGTATTTATATCTATTTCCACATGTGACTGTGATGCATAGATATGCTGATACTTCCACCCCTGTGCTTTTGGAAGGCCTTGGAAGGATAGTAATTTTTACTTTCTTTCCCAATTTTGTACCCCCCGCATTTCTCCAACACAGATGATATTGCACATAGTAGCTATATTTTGCTGTTCACTGGGATTCTCAGGTTTTCAAGCTAATCCTGAGGCAGTAGGACTGAGAGTGATTCTTGGGAGAAAGAAGAGAAAGTCAATGGGTGAGCAGCACCTTGGAGTCTGTATGGACCTGCACAGCCTACATTCCATAGCTAAACAGATTGTGTTAAAGTTTGGGAGTGTGTGTGTGTGTGTGTGTGTGTGTGTGTAGTATAGAACACGGCCTAACACCTATAGTGAAAGTGCTAGGATATGGACTAAACCTGTTTTTTCCTCTACTATATAAATCCATCTTAGTCTTGGATACTGGCAAAAGTTTAAATGTAGCTTAAAACTTTGGTGATATTTTCTTACTCATAGAACATGAAAAAGAGAAAAAGTGTCAAACAAGAAACGAAGACATTAGGTAAAGGTGTCAATTTCATTGTGCTTCCATTTGAGAATCTGCGAAATGTTTCAATCAGTCACAGTGTAAGGACGATAGGAAAAGCGAAGGGTCTTGTGTCCATGGTGGGCCAAGAAAAGAAGGCAATGCAGGCATCAACAGAAGATCAAAGTGACCATCCAGAGAAAAGGGTGGGAGATTTGGGCCTGGACTGAATTGTCTCGCATGCAAATGCTCAGGACTAAAATGGCTTTGGAAGCAGAAATACCAGACAGTGCGATTATCTTGAAAGTTGTTAAGAACATCACAGTGTGGCCTCCAGTGGCAGTTATCATGAGTCACTAGTTTGCCTGGATTAAGAGTGTCCTGGAGAAGTGGCTCATGGAGATGTGGTCTCATTGGTGAATGGATCCACGTACGTCCACAGAGGAACTTCCTGTGGGGAGGTGGAGCCCAGATGGAGGAGGTGGTCCCTGAAGCACAGCTCTGGAAGGTGTATTTGCTGTCCTATGCTCTGTTTTCTGGTTGCTATGGAGTCAGCAGCTTTGTTGACTACCATTCCTTGCCAGCGTCATGCTCTGCCTTGGAACTGATGAATCACAGACTGAATGCTCTGAGGCTGTAGATCAAATAAATCACACATGCATATTAGGATTTTGTCCTAGAGAAGGAAAGGTGGTAGATGCATCTCCTCAGTAGTTTAACAATTTTTAAACAATTAATCCTAAAAGATGTAGTTGCTATTCTTCAGATTTCCTATTCTTTCAGTGTACAAAAATGTGGAACAATTTAGCTTGATCTAATTTAATTTTGCAAGTTATAATTCTGTCAGTAAACTTAAAACATTGTCCTCTTTTTCTATTTATTTATGTATTTATTTATTTATTTTCAGTACCAGGGATCAAACTTGGGACCTCGTGCTTGCCAAGAAGTCACTTATGCCCCTGAGCTATCTGCCTGGCCTGCCCTCTTTGTTTTCCGTATCTCTCCCTCTGTTCTTTCCTGTCTCTTTTCCTTTCACACAAATAACTATTGTAGGAAATTAACTGATAGCTCAAAATTTTCTGATAGTTCCACCAATAATATGAGACAACTAAATTTTAAGGGTAAGAGCACATTTTTCTATAGTCAGAGCATCATTACAATTTAAGGCTTGAAAACCTTATGATCCAGTATGTTAATAAGTACATAAGAAAATGTATTCAAATTGCTAAAATAATATATAGAAGCCTTTTGGAATGCACAGGTGAGACAGTTAATAAGTACCACGCAAGTATACAAAGTTGATCTTACACTTATTGCCAAGAATGTAAAATATAAGGAAGAAGTTATTCTTGTCAACAGTGTCATAATTCTACATGGATATGAATTCAGGTTTAAATTTAAAGAGATACTATATTTCTGTACAAGAAGACAATACTGTAAAAATTTGAAGACTTTAAATAAAATTCAATTCTAAAATCCAAGGATTTTCTTTGTAATTTGTCAAGGTGATAAGAACATACAGAAACATAAATAGTAAAAATATCAAATAAAAATATTAAAAAGGAAAACAACTACATTGGAGTAGCCTGTCCCCACTAAAGCATACTACCAATTGTAGGTACATGATCCTGCTCTCACTGAAAGGAAAAAATGTACAGACAAATGAAACAGTATGGCACCTTATAGGATCTATACATACATATATATGTATATATAAATTCACAGACAGGGGCTGGGGAGATAGCTCCCTGGCACAAGTGCCTGTCTGGCAAGTGCAAGGTTCTGAGTTTGAACTCTGTTTCTGAAAAAAAAAAATACACACACACACACACACACACACACACACACACACACATGATCTGACTTTTGCAGACTCACTGCTTCACGGGTGTTCAAAAAATATTAATCTACATTATTTATTGCAGAGTTTTTGCTATATCACAGGATTTTGTGGTACCATACAGTGTACCTATGTTGTTAAAATTATGTAGGTTTATGAGTTTAGAAAATGACTAAGGACGTTAGAAATGTCTGTAAAAGTGTGGGAAAAGCTTATGAGTGTGGGAAGGGTTTATAAAGTCTTAAAATATATATAAATACTAAAGTAAGCTAATGTCACTTCTTCGCTGGCTTTCGCTTATCGTGGGAGTGTCTGGAGTATAACCTCTGTGATAAGTGAGGGTCCCCTATGGATATTACTTGGAAGCAATGAGAAAAATTATTATCCGTCAGGGTTAAAATAAGCTTATATTAGGACACCTGGAAAACTGGTTCGTGTGGCAGACACCTCAGGGTGCTATCTTCCTGTAAGAGTAGTACTGTGCTCACTTATAATAAGCTCCTATTTCCCACATGGATTAGTTTTCTGCTGCTGGAACAAAATATCTACATTTGCACCCTAAAGGAGAAAAGATTCATCTTAGCTCACAGTTCAGAGCACTCAGTTCCCGGCAGGCCAGCTAGATGCCACGAGCATGGCAGAAGAGGACAGCAGAGGAGTAGTACTGAGCTCACAGCATCTAGGAAGCAGAGAGCAGGCAGTATGCTTGGCAGGAGAGGATCAGAGAGCAGACAGGCCCTCAGTCAACCCTCCCGACCCACTTCCTCTGCTGAGGCCCAATCTGCCTTGTCTCACTCAGCTAGGAACTGACCATTGGTTAGCTGCTGAAGAGTCAGGGTCCTCATAGTCCAGCTGCCTCTGGAAAAAGAATGAACTGGAAAGCCACCTCTCCAGCATCTCTGAGGTCAGTCAGGGAACAGTAGGGATTAACCAGCATAGCTGCACTATGTCAAGCTGTAGTTATGCCAGTGACCCTAAGCATTGACACACGAGTGGAAAATCTGGGGGAGATTTTGGGAGAAACTGTCACAAAAGAGTCTGCTTCCACCAGGAGCAGACCCTCTTGTTTTTCTCTTTTTTTAATTTCGTCCACTGAAATGTGCAAGTGATAGCTGAGTTTCAGTATTATATGAGGACTTCAGAAAATGGAACACACACACACACACACACACACACACACACACACACTGACAGTGGAAAAAAGAATTAGCAGTTGAAATACACAAAAGCCCCACGTGAGTTAGTAAGTAAAGAAAAATAATGAACTGCAAAGTAGACAAATTTGACCCAAGGGAAACATAAATATGCAATTTGAATATAAGAAGATTTCAACCTTTCTAATGATCACGGAGATATGAGTGAAAAACAGTGTGCGCCTTTCAAACTTACATGCTTGTCAACTCTAAGCATTGTTGAGAGCGGTGAACTGGTAGGAACTTATTGGTGTGAGTGATTTGGGAAATGCTTTAGAAGGATCTAAAAATCTGGAGAATCACATCACCTGAAATTCAGCATTTTCATTCTTACATGGGCAAAAATGCCTTACGCATTTGCACCAAATGACACTCACAAGTAGTTGTAGGAATTTTATCTGGAATAGGCAAGGTTGAACTAACCCGTACCAACAAGCCAGCTATGGAATGAATTACATGATACCTTTTGTTAGTAGACTATAAAACAGTAGTGAAAACAAACTACAGTTATAAGCAGTAATATATTAAGTGAATTTTGCAATTTAATGTTGATTGAAGGCATTACATCATAAGGAAGCACACACAGTAGGTGCTCCTTATATAAAGGTCAAAAACTCAAATCCAGATAACTTATACTAGGTGGTGATGCTATATAGAAAAACAAAAGAATTGTATCTTCTATGGGCTTTTCCTTTTTAAACACCACAGATTCAATGGCCAATTCATTACTTACAGAATACAGAAAAGAGGTGGAGGTTTTGGCATGGTCTTCACACTCTGCTCTTCAGGGTCTCCCTTCCTTCCCCTTAACCTGGAGTTCATGGACCAAGATTTCAGACTTCCCCATACTCTTTCTCTTTTCCCTGAAGTTTATTTTGTTGGCCACCATTGGAAGGTAGCGAGGGTTGAGAACTAATGAAGCCAGTGGTTCACTGATTTGGAGGAGAGTGGGAATGCGTGAGAAGAGACATGGAAACACTGCTACGCAGAGCTGAAGGTGAAGATAACATCAACTGCTTCCTGACATCCAGAGGTTTGAATTATAAGAGATTTCATTTGGCAGGGGAAGATTGCTTGATCTTTTGCATGGTTTTTCTGTTTTCTGATTATATCAAGGTCTGTTTTGCATATAAAAGCTTCTCCTATTGCTTTGGAGGGAGGAGCTCTAAGAGGCTTAAGCTACACCTGCTTTGAACAATCAGTTCCCAGCCTTCACTTATCACTGATACAAGCATGCATCGCCTCCTGTGGAGACTGTTCCATCACATGTGACACTGAAGTGCTCCCCCTCCTCCTACAGCTTTGCTCTTGACGTAGCTCTTGAGAGTTACTCAAATGTTTGATGAATTTACTTTTAGCTATTTGAAACACACCTTAAGGAATTTCCTTAAGGTGTTGAAGTTTTTATTATTCCAAAGGTTAAAAGGAAAGAAATTGCTGGAAGCAAATCAGTAGTTTTGACTGTGCTGATTTCACTGTCAGCAATATTTGGTGGTGTCCAGAGATATTCCGGGTGGATGGAGCCAGTTGGTAAGTGCGGGCCAGGGATGCTACTTGACATCCCACCACATCCAGACAGCCTCCTATGGTGAAGAGTTATGGAGCTCTAAGTGTCAGGAGGGCAGAGGTGGAGAATCTCTGGTGCAGGGCTACAGGGGAGACAAAACCGATTGCTATGTCTGCCCTTCCTTTGTTTTGAATATTAAAAACTTGGCTCAGAGAGAGCACACCAGGCTCATCACTTCTTCCTTAGACAACAGCTTTTTTTTCCGTGGTGGTAGTCAGCAAATAGGTCAAAGCTATTTATGTTTCTCAGTAGTCGAAGGATGGCTTTTCCTACTGGAATAGCTGATTTGAGGACTTTTGTCCGACACCACTTCATCTGTTGGATTAGCAAAGGCTAAATTTAGCTGCATGGCTCCCAGGTGTCACCGAGCGACCTGCGTTCTATTTTACATCACTGATGGCTGGTGGTGCAGACAGGGTGCAGGGTGCCTATCCATGGCACCGAAATCAGGATTTTACTTTTCCCTTCAAAATCTCAACATTTTCGTTCTCTAAAACAATCTGGTTACGTTAATTTTTTGTTAATGAGTGAAAAAATTCTAATTAAATCTAAGCAAAATCCATACCAGCATTGGTTCTGACCGGAAGGGAGCTGATCAAAGCTTACAGTGGCTTCTGAAACACAGCTGCACTTAGCCTAAAAATCAATCCTCATAATCAACTGTTCTAGGAGTCTGGCAGAGTATTCACTTGTGTCTCAGTTGCATGCTGCAGATCACAAAAAAGTAGAGCCAGAAGGACATGAGAACATCCTCTTGGGCAGGGTCCTCTATCTTGAGACCTCAAGCTGGACAATGATAACTGAATGTTGTGAGCTTCTGCAGCCCAGCTTCCAAAAGCAAAAGCAAGGCCAGTTCCCAGGCTTTGCTTTCAGAGACTCACATGGATTAGGAGGCCCAGTGAGGCCAAGAATATTTAATAAGCATCCCCAGTCAGCCCTGGGCAGGATGAGAAACCCTAAGTTAGGATACAGGCATGTATTTCCTTGCAGTAGGCCATGCAAGAGATTTTCTCTTTGGGTCCCCTTTGGTACTGAGAGAGCAATAACGATGTGTAAGAAGTGACCTTTGTTAACCACTGCAGGGCAGATGTTTGACCTCAGAGCAATCTCTTTGGCCAAGGCCAAAGCAAATTAGATGTCACCTGTGAAAATACTTTCCAAATTGTAACGAGGAAAGGAGCCCATTTTTATTTACTTGGAGCTTTCTATACTTTACGTCTCTCGAAACAGAGCCTAGTGGCACGACTGAGCTGAGAAAATCTGCAGAAAATCAAAGCGTGTCTTTGCACCGTTCACCCTCTAAAGCTCAGAAAGCAAAGACAGATCCACAGGCACAGACCAACCAAGAGCGTGAGGAGGGCTTCGATTTCAAAGAAGCATGGAGTCCTGTCTATCAAAGTAGCAGGTGGTACATCGTAAAGAAAACTCAGCAGAAATACCTCACCCTGCTAAGCGGCCATGAGCAGATCTTCTTATGAAGATCTTTGGGTTGGGACTCAGAAAATCTAGGAGCCTGACTGGGCTGTTGACTTATCTTCAGAAACTTATTTTGTGCCTGATTTTGATTAAGCCTTTTAGAGGCTCCCCCTTTGTACAATGGGAACAATTGTGTTTATCTCAGTTGTTCTAAAGGTTCAAAGAAAGGACTATGAAAAAAAATGCCTACAGGAAAAATCTCAGGCTGTTTTCTTCTGCTGTAGTGCTGTGTACCTGGTCATCAGATGGGACAATGCTCAACAATGATCAAGTAGTATCTGAAGTCCAATTTATTATCATACATCAAAGTAGCAAACTGTGATGGGAGTTTGACAAATGGCACTGAGTATTTGTAATGCTTAATGCACAAATGTTAATACTGAAAGTCTTTTTTAATTAATGCAACCCATTTTTTCCTGAGGTTTCAGACTCTCTATCTTTGGACGCACACACACACACACACACACACACACACACACACACACACACACTAGAGGACTAGCGAGAGAAAGCACCAGGCTCATTCTCTCCAGCAGAGGTAGCTTGTGTAACAGTGTACATCTACCACTCAGGGCTTGGTTACATCTTTTACTTACCATCTTTCATGCTCTTGGGGAACTCACTGCACTAAAATCTGCTAATAAAGCTGGAATAGTGGCTCCACCTGAAGGATCTCCCACTCACCCCATTCTCGTGGCTGCCCCCAAGAAGCAGGGCTTTCCTAGGGGCTGTAACCACCATGTATCTTGCCTCAGGTTGTGTTTTCTCCAGGAGAGACAGCTGGAGGGAGACTCTTAGCTCTAAGCAGTAAACAGAGCTGATGAGGGTTTTCACAAGAAGCTTGGCCTGGTCAATTAGCATCCCACCCTGCCCCAGGGCTCTTCCAATTGTCTTGTGAAGCACTGAGTACACTTCACTCATCCATGTGAAAAATAAAAATTGAAAAAACAAAGCCAAATATGACAGTTGCACGATTGGAATTCTTAAGAACACTGTTTTATGTATCCAAATAAGGGCAATGAAGATTAAGCACAGTGAGAATTTACCTATTCTTCCAATAATGTTTATTTCTACTTAGAACATTGGAAATCTTATTTGCTGAGCTATAAATCAGGTCATACAGAATTTGCTGTCTTGGAGGATCAATTTGTTAAATGTGGACAAGTGTATGTGGTCATAAAACCACTGCTACCATTAAGGGAAACAATAGTCCCCTCACCCTCCAACTCCTTGTGTCCCACTGGAGCAA
>PVKN010033830.1:0-11941 GCA_004027915.1 Capromys pilorides
TCTCTCTCTCTCTCATTACAGAAGGATAAACATAAAGGCCCTCAGGCTTGTAAGGCTATTTTTGCTTCTAGCTTTTGGACTACAGATTCTTGTAGATCACAATACAACCACCTGTACTACTTCTACTGCAGGGAGGCTGACCCCCAGAGATTCCAGTGTAATTAGAGTGGCCTGGAGTGTGGTCTGGCACTGAGATTGCTAAATTCCCTAGGAAGTTCTTTCAAGGGCCAGGTTGAGCATTCCTGCAGTCCTAGAGATGGAGAGCCTGAGGTCAACTGAGGCAAAGATGCTGAGTGACATTTCCTTCTCTGTTTCCTGTATCCTGGGGAGACCTCAACCCATGGGTGCCAATAAGTCTCCCTGCTGCTCCCGTCCTGGATCCAGAAATGTCTGCTGCATCAGGTTTCTATGGGCCCTAACTTTGCAGGCACCAGGATGCCTACAAGGATAAAATGAGGAAATGCACACTGACAGGGACAACTGTCATCCCTCCTAACAGGCAGGCTGAGAAGCCTCCAAGAAGTGTGAATCCTAAATGTCCAACTCGTGGAGCTTGGCAAATGCATCCTGGTACATTTCTATTCTGGAGTGTCACACAGCCTCTAAAAAGAATTTATTTACACTAGAATGAAAAGCTCTTCAAAACTCTGAATGAAGTCCAGGGAGGTATCTCAGCAGTCTAAGCACTTGCCTGGCAAGTGCAAAGTTGATCCCAAGTTTGATCCCAAGTACTGCATGCTGTGTTAGCCCTGAAACCCCAGGCATCCCATGTTGGCCATCAAAACCAGGTGTGGTGGCACATATCTGTAATCCCAGCCCTGGGAGAAGATCACTATAGTGACACAGGAAGATCACTATGAGTCTGAGCTGCTAGCAAGATCCTGTACTAAATAAATAAATGATTTAAACAACAAAACAAAACAAAAAAAGCCCTCTGAATGAAAAAAATCTAGTGCACAGAATGTTCTGATTTGGGTGAAAAGAGCCCCACTACATGCACATTCATTTAACTGTGTGCAGAAGATGTCTCAAAAGGTGGGTAAGAAGTGAGTAAGAATGGTGGGCCCAGGGCATGGGAGTGGAGAGAAGGGGGCTTAGACTCTTCACCATGGGCCTTTCTCTACTACTGGTATTATGTGTATTCCATGGGCACGATTGATTGATTGATTGATTGATTGATTGATTGATTGATTGCAGTTCTGGGGATAGAACCTGGCCTTGCACTTGCTAGGCAAGTAGTCTTCCCACTGAGCTACAAGTGCTTTCTATAATTTTATTTTGGGCTGGCCTGATAGCTAGTGGATTAAAGCCCCTGCTTAGGTGGATGCAGGGACTGGGATTTAATCCCCAGAGTGTCAAGCTGGCTCTGCCCATGGGGAACACTGAGACAGTGATTGAGATTGGGTGTGGTGGTACACACTGGTAATCAAGAATGGTACAGATGGTCCTGACTGATGCTGTTTTGACTTAGGATTTTTCAACTTCACTATGATATAAAAGCAATACACCTTCAATAAAAACCATATTGCAAAGTTTGAATCCTGCCCTTTGCCTGAGGTAGCAGGATGCAGTGCCACACTAGATGACAGTGCTGGGCAGTAGGAGCACGAATGTGAGGAGCAGCTGCTGGTGCTGCAGTGTGGTGTGTGGTTAAGCCATGATGTTTGTGAGGTGTATTTGCTGCCTTTTTGACTTAGAATATTTTGAATTTATGAAAATTAATGAATGTATTAAGACCTCACTGAAAATCAAGAAGTATCTATATAACACTTTGTAATAACAGGGACCAGGTAAGAGAGATAATAGCAAGAATAACAATTTCATACATTCCTCATGGCCCATTGCAGTTGCAAAAGTATCAGTGCTATCTATCTTAAAATGAATTGGGTCAACATTACTCCCATTTATAAACAAAGAAACTGAAGCTCCAAGAAGCAGAGAAATAGTAAGAGAATCAGGACTGAGCAGAGATGGATGGTGTCCAGGGCTTCTGGCTTGCAACTCTGACCACAAGATACTTTTTAAGCTTCCATACTTCAGAAATAAGTCCAAAAGAGCAGAGTTTTGATGTCCCAGAAAATGTGGGGTTTCACTTGCTGTAACTTTTCCTGCCTCCAGCATCACCAACCCACTGGTACCTGGGGAGACACTGGAGGTGGGGAGACACTGGAGGTGGGGACTGGGACAGGAGGTGAAGTAGGGCAAGGAGGAGCTCACAGAGCAGGAGGTCTGAGCCAGGAGCCACACCAGCGGCGAGCAGAACTCTGCCCTGGGCGTGTTATAAGCCTCTTTGCCTCTAAGGATATGGATGGGGCAGAGGGAAGAGGCCGTCTGGGGCAACTGGCTGAAGTGTAGGGAGTGGCAGGGGGAAACACCATAGTTGAAAATGCAAGGTGCAGCAGGTAGGAAGCTGTAATTGGTTTCTATCCAGCTCCTATCACAGACTGCAGGCAGTAAAGAGTTAATCACCAAGGCTGCTGAGTTTGGGCCTGAATTTCTCCAGGCCTGGGTCAGAGCCTTTCAGAGCAAAGCCAGGAAAGAGATAGTAAACAGCTCACTCTCCTTCAGAGCCCTATAAAACATCACACCACTCAGACTCTTTAAAGGTCATCTACCTACCTGGCTTTCATGCTGTATCTCCCTGTTACTCCCCACTAAATCTGACGAGTTCGTTAGGCAGGGGTTAAGGGGTACCTGTCTGCCTTACCTCCATGTCCCTTACAGCACCATGACTCCTGGTGGCATAGAAATGCTTCCACAGATGTATATGGAATAAGTGGGATGGACATAATCAAAGATAGTGATAGTCCTTATTTATTCTGTTGTTGCTGGACCAGGAATTGAACTCACAATCTCAAATTTGCCAGGCAGGTGCTGTGCCACTGAACTATACATCCCCAGACCTTAGCTGGTATTTATTCTCCATGATTCACTGATTAATTTTATCAACATCTAGAGTTGTATATTCTATAACGAGCATGAAATGTTATATAAATGCTATAGATTACTTTATAGTGCATTTATTTGTTTGTTATTTATTCAAGACTAGGCTTGTGAAATAGAAACTAACCCTTACTAATTCCATTTTGTGGGTAGAAACACTAAGATGCTCAGAGGTGAAGGAATGTGCTTCAGGCCAGACTGCATAGAGGACTCCAGGGGGACAGGGTGGGGGGCTCTGAGTACTGGGCTGGGCTATGCCCACACCACTTTCTGAGGATAGTGCGTTTGTCCAGGGGAAAGGCCTGGGTGGGAATTTTCCAAAAGGATGGGTAGAGAGGTGGATCAGGAGGTAGGTTTACTAGAGAAGAACTGGGGCTTGTCATGCTAAGAGTGGACCTGTGGAGTATATTTATCTGAGGAAAAATTCATAGAGCCACATTTATAATTTGTGCTTTTCTGGTATATAGATTATCTTTCAATAAAAGTTAAATTAAAAGAACAAGGTAGCAAATGGTTCCCCAGGCTCCCAGTGCTGTCTCATAGAGAAGAATGACTGGTTAATTCTTTTAACCAGTCTCTGTGAGTGGGACAAAGGCAGGTGCCTGTTCTCCTGGACTCTGCTGCACAGCCTTCTCCACCCTGCCCTGGAGCAGTTATGCTGACAGAAGGACCACGTGGGTCCTCTTCTGCCTACGTTCCTTAGTGGCTTCTTGGCAAGGCAGCAGTCTGTGCCTAACACCTTTCCAGCCTGATCCTTCACAAGAGGTGGTGTAAGCAGCAGCTGAACATGGAGACTGTGGGCCCAACCATCTTCTGGTCATGTGACTTTGGCCAAGTCCCCAGACTTCATTTATAAAACCTAAGAGGTGATTACATCCTAAGGTTTTGTGGACCAGAGAGTAGTGGTAATGGGCACTCAGTGAGTGTTTATTGTCACTTCTTACGCTTTACTAACTACTTAGACTGCTGGGTTATCCCTCCCATTCTGCCCCTCACATTCCTATAACTATAACCTCTTCTCTCCAAGGGAACCCCCCTGTAACTCCTCTAGAGTAGACGTTTCATTTTTTAATCTTCCAGTACTGGGAATTGAACTAGAGCTTCACACTGAGCTACATTCCCATCCATTTTATTTTTTATTTATTTTAAGACAAGATCTTGCTAAGTTGTTAAGTTGCCCAGTATGATCTGTGACCTTACAAAAAGGGGACATTGAGGCACAGAGGCACAGAGGGAGCAAGCTTGAAGATGCCAGAAAGACAGCATCTAGGAGCTAAGGAATGCCTGAGGCTACAGAAGCTAGGAGAGGGCAGGGGCACATTCTCCTTTGGAGGAAGCAGCGCTGCTCACACTTTGGTTTCAAACTCTAAGCTCCTGAACTCTCCTGAGACTCTTCATTGTGTGCTAGCCTGCCCACCTCGGGGTACTTAGTTATAGTCCCAGGAAAGCAGTAAATTCTTTACTGAACCTCTCCCTCTCAAGCCTACGGTTTAAGCAATATTTTACTCTTTCTCCCCTCTTCTTTTGTCCTCTTTTGCTGTCATAATTGTGGTCATCATGATTCTCATCATCAGTAACGCTTTGCGTCAGTCACTATTTTTATTTCTTTACTTTTTGGTACTGAGGATTGAACCCAGTGCCTTCACATTGAACTACATTCCCAAGCCTTTTTTGTTTTGAGATAGAATTATCAAATTGTGCAGAGTAGGCTCAGACTTACAATCCTCCTGCCTTAACCTCCCGGAGTATGGGGATTATGGGTGTGTGCCACCATGCCCAGTTTAGGCACTATTTTAAACACTCTAAATTTAACCTTTAGAATAATTGATGAAATGGGTCCTATAATTGTCTCTACTTTAAATATGAGGAAGTGGAGACATAGAGACATTTAAGTGCCAAGAATTTCACAGCTAATAAGGAAGAGCACCCAGATTTAAACCCAGGTAGCTGCCTTCAGAGCTGATGTTCTGTCTTCCACCTATGTAGTTACCTTCCCACCTGGCCATGAAGCTGGAGACATGACCAAACAGGATCACTTGGTGCCCTCACTAAGAATGTTTTAAAAATAGTAATTTTGGAAAGAAGAGCCAAATTTTCTGTTTGACCAGATTTAACACATGCCACCTGTGATCATGCCCTTGAGCACATAGAAGGAACAAGTTTATTTAATGAATAGCTGCTTGATCTGAGAGGAGAAATGGAGAGATGATACTTAGCCCCAGGTACTCTCTGGCCAGAGGCCTCATCTTACTTTTTCCATTCCCAAAGCTGCTTATAAGAACCCATAAATCACACTTCTGTCCAGCCTAGTTATGTTGGCTTTCCATCACTTGCAAAGAGAGGATTCCAAATCAGCACACTGGCTGGGCATGGTGGCACCTGTAATCCCAACACTTGGGAGGCATAGACAGGAGGATCATTGTGAATCCGAGACCAGCCTGGGCTGCAAAGTGAGCTCAAAGCCAGCCTGAACTGCACAGTGAGACCCTGTCTCAAAAGGACAAACAAACAAAAAACAGAGCACACTTACAAAGTAGAAACTGGGGTGTAATGCACTCCATATTCATTGGAGGGTTGTCCCTCAAGTGACAAGGATAAAAATAAATCCCAGCAACTAGGAGGCAGTGAGACAAAGCTGGGAACCACAGAGAACTGAACTCAGCAAGGGGAGCAGCAGATGCTGAGGCAGAGGGCACTATAAGCAGAACAGAGGGGAGTTAGAGGGAGAACACCATGCAGGATTGAGCCTTCCCACTCCTAAGGCTTGGCTGTTCCTTCCCTTGAGTTCTAGGAGACCTCCTGCATCTTGGCACTCCACTTCACCTTTTCAATTTAAATGGCACAAGTTAGTTTCAGTAGGTTGTATGCAAAGAATCATAAATAATACACACACAGCAGGAACTCAATCACTGTTGAATATAATGGCAGGTTCTTAAGTGAGGCAATAAATGGGATAGAGGCTACTCCTTAGAAATATTTCTCAGAAGCCTGCATGTGGGGGAGATTAATGGAAGAGCCAAGTCAGAGGAATGTGATAACAAAGAGGCACCACAGATCAGTATGAGAAGTGACAGTGCCCACGTGACTAGAAAGGAAAGTAGGGACACAAAGGGAAAGGAATGGCAACATTTGGCCATTGAGCACAAGGAGACCAAAGGAAAAGACATCAGTAATGGCTGGAAATCTGTGCCTGGTTTTCTAGAAAGAGGAATGAAAACATTCATAGCAGGAAGGGAGTCAGGAGGGAAACCAAGCAGGATCTCACACACTGAAGTAGAGCCAAGACGGCAGGGCTAATTAGGGCAGCAGCAGATAAAAACGTGGCCCAGCACACAGGCTTGGGCAGCAGAGACTGGGACTCACCCCAATAGAGAGCCAGAGCCAGTAGGGAGGCCAAGATAGCCCTGGGAGAGCATAACGAAGAAAGGGCAACTTACTTTAGGAAGTTGAGGAAGTGACTTAGTTTAGAAGGTGAGAAAATGAACCACCTGCAACCCAGAGAGGCCGCACAGAGCTGCAGCCTGCGTCACACTGAGGAAATCAAGGAAGGAGAAGGCAATCATATGGGATAGTGTTCAACACCGCAGCTGCGCCAAGGAAGGCCAGCTTTCAGGGAACTGAGACAAGGTGATTTAGCTCATGGAGAAAGATACCTGGAGAGACAGTCAAGGAAGCAGTGGAGTCAGTGCTAAGAGAGCAAGACAGATGGCACGGCTTTGGGGTGAGAGGGCTGAGTAATTTAATGCCAAGCAGTGTGAGCTGCTTTTCCAGGAAGTGGGGAGGAGAAGACCTGGGTGCCTGTCTGATGGAAAAGATGAAGCTTCCAGAACATATCCTGGCTGTGCAGGTGAGCTCATGAGAAACCTCAACTACCCTGCTTACCTGAGGGGTAAGGGTGAGGCTAGAGGGGAAAGGTGAGCAGCAGCCTCACTGGTAGGAGAGGACACTTGAAAAAGTAGTGCCAGCCACAGCTCTTGACTATGACCAGCAGAAACCAACCATGATGGCTGACTTAAGTAGATGAGAATCTTGCTGGAACGCTTTTGAGTGATCCGCAGATTCAGAAATGTTACGCTGCCTAACAAATTAGCCTAAAATTTACAGGGAAAAAGGAATACATATTTGTAATCTCATAGTTTTCTGGAGCTCAGAGGGTGGGGAGCAGCTTAACTGGGTGGCTCTAATAGAGGGCTCTCATCAGGTTGTGCCCAGGAAGTTAGATGGAGTTTCCAAGTTCTGAAGTCTGACTGAGGGGGTAAAATCTTCCAAGATGGCACACTCCCTTGGATCCTGACAGGAAACCTCAGCACTTCCTATTGGGAAGGAGATTCATTGTCTTGCAGATGGGCCTCTCAACAATGTTGGCTGGGTGCTCTTCTGACACAGAGACTAGATTCCCCCAGAGTGGGGGTGGTGAGAAGGAAACTACAGTCTGTTATGGTCTAGTCTATAAGGCACAGCACCCATGATTACTTCACCTTGTTCTAGCCATGATAAGTGAGTTACCAAGTGTAACCCATCCTCAGGGGAAGGGGAACTGAGCCCCAGATTTATTTTTCAGTGCTAGGAATGGAGCCCAGTGCCTTGAGCATGTTAGGCCACTGCTTTATCACTCACCAAAGAAAACCCCTGCTCTCAATGATCAGATATATCAAATAATCTGTGGACCTATTTCAAAATTAAGACCATTACAGGAATATTGAAGAAATAGTCCTGAAAAACAGGCCAGGAGCTGAACAGCTAGCTCTCCAGCCACAGTTCCACCAACATAGGTGCCAATGGACACCAATCTCATCAGCATTTCCTGTGGTATTTGTAGCACTTGCTTCAAAGATAGTCACTGCTCTAAGCAGCAAATCAGATGAGCTATGGTCACTATTCATACCTGGCCTCCAAAATGATCTTGAGGGCTCCTGTAAGTAGGAAGCAAAATATTGACTCAGACTAAGACTTCCATAGTTCCAGAGGCCCTAAAAACCCACATACACATGTCCACGCACATACACACACACACACACACACACACACACGCACGCACACACACACACACACACACACACACACACACACACCCCGCACCAGAGTGTTCCTCATCACAGAAGGTTTCCTGTTTAATTTTCCAGCACTGATGGGGCATTCAGCAATTGAATTCCATTCTGACACTGACTTGCAGGGTTAGGGCAAACCCAAAAAGTGGAGGGGTTCTGCATTGCTTTTGTGTTAGCACAAAATGGAGAGAAATCCCAAGTTCCCTTGAGATTTATATGCTTCAGTGGAAACAAGATATTGGTGCTACTGATGACAAGGAAAGACGTCTCATTAGACCCTCGGAAACCTGCCTCTGAGAATTCCTAAGACTCTCCAAAGGTAGTTGGTGGGTGGAAGTGTTGGGTTTCCCATCTCATAAAGGATGAGGTTTCAAGTCACATAAATGTAGCAGGACCTACCTTAGCAGGAGGGTGACCCACAAGGTAGAAAATGTGAGGATATCTTGGATTCTGATGCTTGGCTTTAAATACAAACTTCAAGTGTTTAGTATTGTGAACGTCACTATAAAGGAAGAAAATAATGTCTTCTAAGGTCAACTCTGGATTTAGTTTTAGCAAGACAAAGATTTTTTTTAATAAGCTACAGCCTTGTAGATGAACCCAGTTAGGAAGCTAAATTCTGTAAGAGGAGAGAGCAAAGAAACAGACACATCCTGGAAATAGCTCTGCAAGGAGATCAGAGGGAAGTTAGACCTGCTCCCCCAGAGTTCTCTGGTCCCACTTGAGGTGCAGGCACTTACAGGCCCCAAAGTACAGGTGTGGTGATCATGATTGAATAGGGTTTGGGGAAACCCAACCATGTGGAGAATTTTTGTAACTGAAGGCCAAAGTGGAAAGGGCCACATGCTTAAGCAACCAACTAGGTGAAGCCAGGGCAAGTGAAAGGGGTGGAGCAGAAGGGATCAAGGCCAGAGAGGGAAGGCAGGAGTGCATCTGCCCACTTAGAGATATGCCTTGTAATGCAGTGGGGCTTTTTGCAGATTACAGGATTTTATTAAGATACAATCATTGCTAATTACATTAAGCCACTTGCCTACACCCAAATCCACGAGGTTCCCAAGTTAGAAACAAATGGCATGTTCAAAAGCACAAAGAGCTTGATATCAGGAAGGCTGAATAAGTGAGTCTGCACACTTATTTCAAGCTATTGAGGAGTTTGTGGGCCACACAATGGTCCTTCACATGCAAAAAGTCAAATAGCTCCTCTGTGCCATCCTCTTATGCCTGTGACCGAGGAGACACATGTTCATCACAGAGCTCTAGCCGCTCCCGTGTCTTGACACATTTCTCCAGCTGCTCGCAGTGTTCTCTCGCCATTGTTATGGGGTCCACTAAGTCCTCCTCCTCTTCTTTCTCTTTAGGATCTCCAGATCCAACCAGCATCTTTTGATCATTTTCCAGTCCCATGGCTGGCCATGTTTGTGGACTTAACACTAGCAGCAAGAGCAGCATCTACTTCATTTCAGAATCAAGAAGTAACACAATTTTTAAAAATGACCTGTCAGACAAAGATACTACAAATGGGCCTATGATGAATGTCTAGTCAATAATGACTTACTAATTATTATTTAATAACCCACCATACTCTCTCCAGGCCTGCATGATGGAAGCCAGGTACTGACAGAGATACGCTAAAGCTGCCCTTCTTTACTTTGAATTTTGGAAGGATATACTCTAATCTAGGCTTATGAGAGTTATTTTTTGATCTTAAGATTACTTGATTAGGCTGTTCTGTTATTTGTCTATATTGTGGAGAAGGTTTCCTTATCTGTATTGTCAAACTCTCTTTGACATTTCATCAACTCTACTGTGTGCCAGGCACTGAAGGATCCAAAAGCAAATGAAGTAAAGCAAACACAACCTTTGAAGAGGTTTGGAGAGGTATGGGGGTTAGAGTTGTTGGAAAACAGGTTACTACACAGAAATGCAACATATTAAAAATTTAAAAAAAGAAATGTAACACCTTGCGTAGAAGACTATTCAAGGAGATTAACATCAACCACACAAATGCTAGATGGATATTTCGCCTGTGTCATTCTGTTATTCCACAAAATAACCCCATGTGATATTAATATCCTCATTTATAGAATGGAAACCTGAAGTTATGCAACTTCTCTAAGGTCACCTGGCTAGGAAATGGCAGAGCTTAGGCTCATACCCATGTGCTTTAAAATCTAGCTTTTTTTAAATTACCGTAGAGACACATAGCATAAAGTTTACAATTTTCACCTTGATTTTGTTACTGAAGTCTTGTTTTATTTATTTATTTAGGGACATAAAAATTCCTTTTTTATAAGTATATATTTTAAAATTTTGATACTGTATCATCTTAACCTTTTTATTTTATATTTTACTTGATTTCTTTTTGCAATACTGGGATTTGAACACAGGACATTGTACTTAGCTACACGCTAAACTCTTCCTTAATTTTTCACCTTGAGACAAGATCTCACTACATTCCCCAGGCTAAGCTCACACTGCTGTTCCTCGTACCTCAGTTTCTAAGAATGCTGGACTTCAGTGTGCGACACCATGCCTGGCCCCACCTTGACCAGGTTTAAATGGTGTCTCACAGTGTGAAGAACTTGTATGTTGCTGTGCAACTGATTTCCAAAATATGTATCACCTCACACAGTTGAACTCTGTATCTATTTGAAAGCTTCTTCCCCTTCCCCTTTCCCAAATTCTGGAAACCATCTTACTATGGCTCTCTGTGAACTTCGCTGCTCCAAGCACCTCACATGAGGAGACTCCTACAGTGCTGCATTCATCTTTTATAACTGGCTTGTTTCACTTAGAGTAATGTTCTCAGCTTCACTGACATCTAGCATGTGCCAGACTCTTATCCCTTTTTAAAACTGAATGATATTCCCCTGAGCAATGAGACCTCTTTACCCATTCATCGGTCGGTGGACACTTGGGCTGCTTCTACGTTTTGACTATTGTGCATGATGTTGCTACAAACATTCTTTTCAAGGACTCTGCTTTCAATGCTTTTGATACACTCCCCACAGTGGCATTGCTGCATCATATGGTAATTGTGTGTGTGTGTGTGTGTGTGTGTGTGTGTGTGAGTGTGTATGCATGCATGCGTGCGTGCACATACACAAGTTCTGGTTAAATCCAGGGGCCAGACAAGGTTAGGCAGGCTCTGCACAATGGAGCTATGTTCTCAGCCCTGGTTGTTAACATCATTTAAAGAGAAAAAATGCAAAACAAGATAATAAAAGGGCAACAACAGTTAATACATTGCATATTGTTATATTTAAATTACTTACTCAGAGTACAAGATATAGGCATTTAATTGTCCAAACAATATTAGCACAAACCTTTCTTTTCTCTTAACTAGGAGAAGTTGGTAGTATAACTATCTAAATTATGACATATATATATATATATATGTGTATATATATTTCCTTTCTTCTTTTATCCTTTCCCCTGCCCAGCTTCCCAGCTTCTCTTTCCTTTTAAACAAGTTTTGAACAATTTCTTCAGATTATACAATATCTATTTTACATTTTGGATCTTATTTACTCTTTCAGCTCCTTACATTAAGGAGACAATATAGTGTTTACACATGTGCATTTGGTTTATTTCGCTTATGAGTATGGTCTCCAGCTACATCCATTTACCTATAAAAGTCTCCAGTTTATCCTTCTTTATGGCTGAGTAATACGTTGTTGTATAAAAAAAACCCCACATCTTTTTTATCCGTTATTCAGTTGATGGGCATTCGAGAGAGTGTAACAGTAACTGAAATTACATTGGAAGCAGCACACAGCTAAAAGGCCAGAATGACAGGCATTCCAAGCATAGCTTAAGTGTTACATATTGCCATTATTAGTGTCAAAAACCTTTTGAGGTTTCTTAGGACCATTGTCTAATTCATCCTGTGCATATAAGTGTATAGTTTTGCTCCTGCTATGTTTCCTCTCTTTTCTGTTTCCAGT
>PVKN010033831.1:0-11970 GCA_004027915.1 Capromys pilorides
CCCAGTCTTAGGAACTGTCTTTGAAGAGGCCCCTACTGTAAATTGATCAGACAATTTATTAAATGTTATTAAAATGTTCAGGGGGCTGGCAAGATGGCTCACTGGTCTAAAGTGCCTGCGTAGGCAACATTAGGACCTCGGTTCTATTCCCGGCACCACATGCCACACCAGCCCCGTCCCCAGGGTAGGCTGAGCAGCCACAAAAAAAAAAAAAAAAAAAGTTCAAAGAACTAAAGAAGTCATGCTTAAGGAAGCAACACCAGGAAGCAAGGAATGGCAACATCCCAGCAAATGAAGACCATCAAGAAGGACACAGAAATTCTAAAAAGAACCAAACAGAGGTTCTGTAGTTAAAAAGTACAATAACTGAAACGAAAGGTACTGAACGCTTATCGGGACACTGGGCTGCAAGACTACTAAAGAAAGCCACAGGAATTATGTAACCAGAGGAAGAAAAAGGAACGAGGAAAAACAAGCAGGGCCTCACAGAAATGTGAGACGGATTCTGCACACCAATGCCTGCATGGGAGGGGGATTAAAACTAGAAAACAACTGAAAGAAAAACAATTTTGAAATCATGACTAAATGACAGTTGTAAAGAAATGACTCCAGCTTGATGGGCGACAACTACCTTCACATCTAAGAAGTTCAATGGATTCTAAGTGGGATAAACGTGAAGAGATCCACACCCACAAGACAGAAAGACTTTTTTTTTTTCTTTCTTTACTTTTTTATATTTTAGGGAAGGATCTACAGGGTGTTCAGGGTCTCACTACTTGATTGGACTCTGAGTGATCTGCCTGTTTACAGCCTCCCAAGAGCGGGGATTACAGGTGCGAGCCACTGGGCCACCAAGCTCAGCCCTGTCAGTGTGCCCTGAGGGTGGGGCCAGGGGCAGGACCAGCACAGCAGGCCCGGGGATTGAACCCCCTGCTTCAGTAAGACTTTTCAATGGTAAAGACAAAACAATTTTTTTTTTTTTTTTTTTTTTTTTTTTTGTCTTTTTGCGACAGGGTCTTGCTATGCAGGTCAGGCTGGCCTTGAGCTCACTTTTGTAGCCCAGGTGGTCTCGAACTCACACCAATCCTCCTGCCTCAGCCTCCCAAATGCTGGGATTACACGTGTGCACCACCACACCCAGCGAGACAAAGCAATTCTTGAAGGCAGCAAAGAAGGAAAATGATTTACTGGAAAATTTCAATAAATTGGACAGCTGACTTCTCAACAGAAACAGGTAACTAGTTCTAGCCAAAATATTACAAATAAAGGAAAAGCATGGTGTCTCTAGGCTGTGCCCACCTAATTGGCAAATCCTAGGATACTTTTTCTTCTGGTCAAGTGAACAACAGCGTTCACAATGGTGTCTGTTCCGTTAGCCTGGATTTCATAATCATAGATGTACAAATTCTCAGGCCTACTACATCCACTTCTGACAGTTTATTCTGCAGGGTTACCAAAACCCGTATGAACATGGACAAAATGTCACATGACCAAGATAATCCTCTGTAGCACTGTTCATTAAAACAACTCAGAGGTGGGCACGGGGGAGCATGGCTGGGATTCTAGCCCTCAACAGATTTTTTTTTTTTAAGTTTCTCATGAATTAATGTTATAACATTATTTCAACAGCAAAAAGGTCAGTGCTATGCCTCTGCCTGGGATTATAAAGTTCCAGCTTTTCAGCATGGATACGACTTCCAGTCACGAACACAAACAAAGGCACTGAGGGGCCAATAAAGGGGTGCTTTCTTGCCTGGCAGTATTATGTGCATCTGCAATAAATGTCCGATCTTCTGTAACAAGACACCTCTTAAAGAGGTGGAGCTCATTTTAATATATAAATACTCCAAATATTTTCATTGTATGACCTGAAGAAGATAAAGAGCAAGAAACATTCCGTGGAATGGACTCCCCTCCACGTTAAGTCAGACAGCCTTATGTAGCCAGTGCTATGCCAGAAGTCTTAACAAGGAGGAAGAAAGACCACACACCACGCCTAACACTGGGGTAATCTTGGGAAGTGGTTAACCGGGCAGTGGTGTTATCAGTGTTAAGTACCTGATTCCTTTTATGCCCATACTTAATGCCTTTCTCTGCAGGCACACACAAATTATAAAAAGACAACTACCCCAGCCTGACCCCTACCTTCCCTTATAATATTCATTCATGAGCCAGGCATGGTGGCGCACACCTGTAGTCCCAGCACTTGGGAGGCTAAGACAGGACGATCAGTGCGAGTTCAAGACCAACCTGGGCTACAGAAGTGAGCTCAAGGCCAGCCTGAACTGCATAGCGAGACCCTGTCTCAAAAAGACCAAAAAAAAAAAAAAAAAAAAAAAAAAAAAAAAAAAAAAAAAAAAAAAAAAAAAAAATTCATTCCTGATGCACACACAGAAGACAGGAGCAGGGGTGCAGGTGCTCAGCCTTGCATGTCAAGGGAGTTCTTAAAAACATGTTTCATAGCAGTAAGAGGCTAGATGCAAGAGTGGTTTGGAGCCAGGCACGCTGGTGCACACCTGTTAACTCGCCACCCGGGAGGGCTACGCAGGATAGCTGTTAGTTTGAGGCCAGCTTGAACGACAAAGTGAGTTCAAGGCCAACCTAAACTATATAGTGAAACCTCATCTGAAAAAGGCCAAAAAACCAAAAAAGAGTGGGTTGGGAAAAAGAACAAGCGAGGAACTATTTTTTAGAAAAGTACCTGGATGAACAGGAGTAAGTGTCTGTAATATGTCCATATGGCGCCCAAAATTATAAAAGCACTTTTAAAATATCTGAGTCTACTCCCAGGAAGTTGAGCACATGGTGTGGCATTTCCATGTTGCAAATGGGAAACTCTAACAGGAATGCAGGGCCCCAGACTGTGAGTCCCCGACATCCCAAGGCAAGGCGCTGGAGGACAGGGAAGGGACATTAAGCTTGTGAGTCACAGGTGGGCACCGATTCACAGCACACAGACTCACCCAGAGGTGTTCAAATAAAGACCCCTCTCACGGTGGGGACTCCTATCACTGCCGCAAGCAGGCTCTAAACAGTAAGAGAAACTCACACCCTAGAGGAGGACCCGCAGCCCCACCCGACACCCACCTTCCTCACCCAACACCCACCTTCCTCACGGTCTCCAGTTCCTGCTGCTTGTTTTCGTTGGCAGCCTGCAGCTCCTTCATCTGCCGCTCCAGCTCCTCCTGCTCCGCCAGCAGCTTCTTCCGGAGCTCCCTCCGCCGCTGGCGGGCTTCCTTGTGCGGTGGAGGGCTGCCCAGCTTCAGCAGATGGATGGTGGAGTGAATGGCTGCGCGCGGGGAGGAGGGAAAGGGAAGGCACACTTTATCCTCTGCACGCCTACCATGCAGACGACACAGAAGGGGTAAAACCAGACAGAGTGAGAAGCCCCGGCCTGGACCCAGATGTTGCTTGTGGGCAGCTATGCGACCCTGGGCAAGCACAGTTCTTCTTCCCCAAAGTCAGAGTGGTGACCTGTGAAGTCTCTTGCAACTCCCAAATTCCTTAACTGGACATGTGCACTGACAGAGAGGCTTAGCTTGTACTACCCACAGTTTAGAAATGGATGACAAGTCCGAGCGTGGTGGTGCACACCTGTAATCCCAGCGCTGGGGAGGCTGAACACAGGAGGCTCACTACAAGTCCCAGCTGCAGAATGAGACCCTGTACTAAATACATGAATTTTTTTTTAAATGATAAACACATATGATAATACGCTCAACTCTCTTCTCTGTATATCTCAAAAAGCTCAGCTTTCCAGAAGGCAAAGGCCACCAGGCCTACATTACCACTCCCGGTTAATAGATACACAATCTGCATGTATATCCTGGCCTGGTTTAATATATACATATTTATTTACATGTAGAAGAGCTGGGGAAATAGCTCAATGGCATAAGCACCTGCCTGGCAAGTGCAGAGTCTTGAATTCAATCCCTGGTACTGGAAAAAAATACATGTAGATTCTTTGTATGCATTATCTAATTTTTATATAAAAACTTTCCTGGTGTTTGAAGTTACTGTACTTAAATTTAACTTCTTGGATAACTAACACACATTGTTCAAATTAAAAGCCATAGAAAGATACTCAGGAAAAGTCTCTCGCCAGCTCCTCTCCCCCAGGTACTGAGTTTCCTGCCCATCAGCAACTCCTGCCAACAGTTCCCTGCACATCTTTCTTGAGATCATTTCAAACAAATGGATATAAGTTTTTCTCCATTTTATTTTGGCACAATTGGTGGCACAGCTCATTCTTCCGAGCCTGTTTTTTACCCTTAATTTATCTGGAAAGATATCCATATCTACATAAGGCACTATACTTAAGAGTAGCTACTCCACTGAGTATACCATACCTAATTTATTCAGCTATTTCCCTGTTAATGGACAGGTAAATTGTCTATAATCTATCACAAAAATTTCTGCAACATCTCATTTTGAAAATGTGCGAATTTGTCTGTAATTATTTAATTTTTAATCCTCACAGCAATCCTGTGTGGTAGGTATTACTGTTATCCTTATTCCCACAGAAGAATGCAACAGAACTTATAATTCAAGCCAAACGATCCAGGAAAGAATAAACCCAGGCAAACGTGTCCCAGTCTCTTAAACCATATCAAAATGACCACAATTTCAACAGAGCTTTTTTTTTTTTTTTTGCAGAACTGGGAATAGAACTCAGGACCTTGCACTTGCCAGGCAGGCACTTGTGCCCCTGAGCTATCTCCCTGTGCCAACAGAGCATAATTTTATCTATGTTCAACAATACAATACGCAGAACTCCCCCTCGGGGGTTATGCTAAGTCTGATATAAAGCCGGGTGTTGTATGCACATTTACCATCCCACCACCAGGGGGGCTGGCAGGAGACAAGCTGGAGGTCAGCCTGGACCAGCCAAAGTCCCAGACCCTTCTCTCCTCTCCCTCATGTACGTTCTTTACTAATTCTGGAATGAAGTCATACTTCGGTTTAAAACTTATTAATTCAAAAGTCTGTGGCTATTGTGTTTTTTTATTTATTTTTATTTTTTTGTCTTTTTGAAACAGGGTCTCGCTATGCAGTTCAGGCTGGTCTTGAGCTCAATTCTGTAGCCCAGGCTGGTCTCAAACTTGCACTGATCCTCCTGCCTCAGCCTCCCAAGTGCTGGGATTACAGGCATGCGCCAACACACCCGGCTTGTGGCTACTGTGTTTTTACACACAGTCTTACTATGTAGTGCAGGCTGGCCTTGAACTTGCTTATACAGCCCAGATTGGCCTCAAACTCATGGCAATCCTCTGCCTCGGCCTCCTGAGTGCTGGGATTACAAGTGTGCACCACCACATTCAGCAGAAGCCTGTGTCTTCAAAATTATTATTTATTTTTCAGTATTAGGGATTGAACCCAGGGGCTCATGGATGTTAGGCAAGCATTCTAACACTATGCTACATCCACAGCCCTTTATTCTGAGACAGGATCTTGCTAAATCGTCCCAGCTGGCGTCAAACTTGCAATCTTCCTGCCTCAGCATAACAAATAGCAAGAATTACAGCTGTGTGCCACTCTGCTTGCTATTTGAAATAACTGATTTATTGTGGAAATAAACTTAGAAATCACTAGAAGTACTCAAAAACTACTATATAATTCTTATTCTAAAAGGGTAGGCCAGATAGCTCAGTGGATTAGAGCGCCTGCTTAGGCAAGCTCAGTGACAGGGGTTCGATCCTCGGTTCGCTCCTCGCTCCCCGGTTCGCTCCTTGCTCCTCGGTGGTGCCAGCCCCACCCCCAGGGCATGCTGAGATGGTGATTGAGATTGGGTGTGGTGGCCTGCCTGTAATCCCAGCACTTGGGAGGCTGAAAACAGGAGGATCACTACAAGTCTGATCTGTGTAGTGAAACCCTATAGATCCGTGCTAAATACATTTTCTTAAAAAAAATCCTCTATTTTACACAAGACGAAAATCTCAACATATAACATTTTAATACTACCTTAACATTCTTCACTGTCCTTATAAGAGGAAAGGCTCTTTAGAAGTAGCAGCAGGGGGGCAGAAGATAGCTCAGTACAATAAGCACCTGCCTGGCAAGCACAAGGTACTAAGTTCTATCCTCAGTACCAAAAACAGTAGCTAGTAGCAGCAAATAAAGCCTAGTATCTCTTATTCATAGTTTTCTTACAAGTCCGTTACATAAATTAATCATGGAAAGTCTGAGAGCTCAGCCCGGCGTGCTTGCACACACTTGGAACCCCAGCACCCTGGGAGGATGAGGCAAGTTTGAGCCCACCCTAGATGACTTAGCAGCTTATTGACACCCTAAGTCCAAGTTTTAAAGAATGAAAAAGGGCTGGAGTTGTAGCTCAGTGCAGAAGTCCTCAGTTCAATCCCCAGTACTGAAAGAAAAAAAAAGAGAACTCACACTAATTTTTCTGTTTTCTTTCACATGTGGAAATAACCACCAGCGATATGAGAACAATAATTTTAGCATCTTACATGAGATGCAAACATAGAACATCAGCGCTCTCAGGCTTTACCATGGCAAATAATAAAAGCTACCTTACCTTGAATCCATTCTTGTTTCTTCTTCTTATCTGAAGCACTAATTTCAAAGGTCTTATCAAAACATTTTATTAGAAAAAGGCACTTCTTTCCATCTTTGTCAGGCAGAGACTAAACAGAAAGCACAATTAGTCCTGTAAAATTTTATTCGTAAGCATCTCAATTAAGTTCAATTTTAATTATTTATACAAATCTGACTGAAACAGCGTTGGTGGAGAGTAACCTATAAATGCTAGTGACTGATCCACGATGCTGTTCCAGGGCTCAGTGACTCTGGCACTCCTGCCTGCATCCCCTGCAGGAACCCTGGAAGCTACATTCGCAGCACTGACCCCGAGGACATGCAAGCTTCCAAGCAGGGCTGACGCCTACCCCTGCTCCCCTGGCCTCCTCCCGCTGTGCCAGGGGTACTGCTGCTGGCACCTGTGGCCCTGTCCAGTGTCCTCGGGAGTACAGGGACACAGCCTGTGCTGCACTTGTGGTCTCTACTTAGTTGAATCTAAGCACATCCCGTTTGTGGGTGCTGCATACCCCAAAACATTTATCTACACCATCTCACTCACCAAAATGCACTACAAGTTGAGTGTCAACACAAGTATTTTAAATGTGCTTCAACAAATACAGATACAGTGGGATTTCACATATGCATCAGAAACTAGAAAACTCAAAAAGAACTGATATTTTTGAGGACTCCACTTCTCTACAGAATAGGTAGCTACAAATAAAGTATCCTGAAAGTCACTCAAAGAATTCAAATATGACACTTAATCTTTTTTTATTGTACTGAAGATGTCCCTAATATTTTAGTATGTCTGAGATTTTAAGCACTGTTACTGAACAATTTTTTGTTTTATTTTCTGCTTTATGACTCCATTTTATTCAACAAATGATTCCTTAACTGTCCAAATAAGTTAGAACTAATCCCTACACAAAGAAGATAGAAAACAAATTCATATTAGAAAAAGTTGTTCTTTAAAAGAAAGTAAAAGTTGTTCTTTGTCTTTAACTTTTAGTTCCAGCTGTGAACTTGGAGATGCTCCAAGGCCCCAGAAGACCGAAGATGAGAAGCTGCTCCAGCAGCAGGGGGCAGCACAGGCTAAGCATGCTGGGAAGGAACAGGTGCCTCACCTCCACGCAGCAGTTCTCGTCCAAGACAATGTCCCCTTTCTTATCTTTCAGGTCCTCGCTCACATAGTAAGAAATTATGTTGGGTTTTAGGACAAACCAGCGTTCAGTCCAGTTTTTCCGTCGATGGCCTTTTTTCATCATGTAACCCTATGAAACATTAAATCTGAGTAAATATTTGTGTTTTATTTGTGAGAGTCAATAATTGTTCCTCGTATCCTGCTGGTCTTCTTCATTATGTGCGATAGGGATGTGAATGTCAACGGTCCATGTCCTTTGTGATCATGAACCCTTGCAGAATGGACAAAGGCTGGGGCCACTACACCCAATCAAATCCACGCCAGCACAGGCAGCCCAGAGTTTGCATATAATTTCAGATATCTCAGAGATAACCCTCCCCCAGATGTGCTAGACAGATGAAAGAACACCTGAATTGAAGAACCCTTACCTTTCTGAGATATATACTGAAGTATTTACAGATAAAATATCTTGGATTTGCTGCAAAATAATACAGGCGAAGCCCAAAAGCAGTGGAGTAGGATCAGCCATGCTGATCCTGGGCAGCAGGTGCACAGAAGTTCATCACACTATTGTATTTCGTTTCTAAAAGAGGCTCCCTGGGCGGGGGATATAGCTGGGCAGCACAAGCACCAGTCTGGCAAGTGCAAGGTCCTGACTTCGATTCCAAGGACCAAGAAATAATAAATTTTAAAAATAAATAGAAAAGACTCCCTGCCAGTGACTACTAGAAAAATTAGTATATTAAATCAAAGGAAATTGTTGGCCTAGTCTACCTTCTTCACCAAAGACTCTATAAGGATTTCAACCTTCTGGTACTAGCCACCCTTCCCACGGGCACTCCTGCTGTTCTGGACGTGAGCTCTGCTCCAGAAAAACAGGAAATAACTGTACCAGAAGTGAGAAAACTGGCTTCCAAGGTCATAGCCTGCGAACTCCAGCTCCCTTCCACACATCAGCCTCCGAGATGTAGAATTTACTCACTTTCACAAAATCACATACTATTATAAAGCCCTCCAAGGTATACAAAAACAGCTAACATTTTAAATAATAAATCTAGAGTCCAGGTGTGGTGGCACATGCATGTAATCCCAGCTGCCAGGGAGGCTGAAAACAAGAGGATCACTACAAGTCTAAACTGCATAGTGAGATCCTGTACCCCCCCAAAAAAATTTTTTTTTAATTAATTAATTTATTTGTTTGCTTGTTGTGTTTGTTTGTTTCTTTATTTATTTATTTTGTGGCTGGCTCAGCCTGCCCTGGTGGTGGGGCTGGCGCAGCATGTGGTGCCGGGGATCGAACCGCAGTCCCTGCAGCTGCCTGAGCTTTCCTAAGCAGGCGCTTTAGACCACTGAACCATCTCGTCGGCCCCCAAAAAAATTTTTTTTAAAAATCTAGAGGACAGGGAGACAGCTCCGTGGCACAAGTGTAAAGTCATGAGTTTGAACCCCAGTCCTACACACACACAAAAAAACCTAAAATAAATAAATCTATAGATTTATATAAATAATAGTATATGGTAGATTACTTCATTCTTATATATTAACTTGGCTATAAATTTTATTTACTTATTATAGTGACTTCTAGCCATATAATTTACTAGTTTCTTCTTACACATCTAAAGCAAAAACTATCTCACACTGCAACTCACCTGTAGTTCTACAGCTGTTATCCTAATGAGTCTAGCAGTCCTTAACAGAGGCCATACCTCAAACCTCTTTGTAGAATCAAAAGCCAGTACATTAAGCCTCGATTAATGCTTAGTGGTGCTAGTGAAATAGCTCTTGCTTAGGCTAACTACGGGGACCACAGTTCAATTCCCGGCACCACATGCTGTGCCAGCCCCACCCCCAAGGCAGGCTGACCTGGCCATAACATAAATTAATGTTTAGTGATGGATTCCATCCAAAAAAAAAAAACAGACATTACTGAATAAAAGGAACAGAAAAATAAAAAATCAGTTATTATTCAATATAATAACATAAAAAATTTGGACAATCCACTAAAACATACATAAAATCTGTTTAACAAGCATTAAGCTTCAGCATTAAGCATTTAATAAGCATTATGCTTTAGCAGAAATAACATTAGAAGTACATATCAGATACTATGCTGAGTACTTAGAAAACAAAGGTAATAGTTTAAATAAGACATGCTATTTTTCTACATGGAGTTTATCTCTCTTTTTTTTTTTTTTTTAGTAGGGTCTTCATGGTCTCACTACATAAATCGGACTGGTAGTGATCCACCCGTTTTCAGCCTCCCAAAGAGCTGGGATTACAGGCACGTGTCACCACGCCCAGCGTCAATCATTATCTCAGCAGCCCCAGAGATGGGACTGGCACAGCAGGACGGCGGTGTCAAACTCCAGCTGCTGTATCTGCCTAAGCAGGCACTTTAGTCTGCTGAGCTATTTGGCCAGTCCTAGAAGTATCTTTTTCTAAAAGCAAGAGTATTTTTCTAGTTTTACAAAAAGAATATAAAACTGCCAGGTGAAGAGGGGCCTAGCTATAATCTAAGCATTTAGTAGTGCTGAGCAGAATCATAAATTCAAGGTCAGCCTGGCTTACATGGTGAGTCCAAGGCCAGCCTGAAAAGTATCCCCAAGAAAGAATATGTGTGTGTGTGTGTGTGTGTGTGTGTGTGTGTGTGTGTGTGTGATATGCATATCTCATGTAGAAAGTCTAATAATACAGAAAAGGAATAAGAAAGAAAACAGAATCCACTGAAACCCCACCGTCTGGAGACCATCACCAGTGCTTTGTTGAGTGCTTTGTTGAGCACCCTTCTGTCCAGACGGCTCTAAACAGTGACATCCTGCTATGGGAAACTGATCCAAGTAGTTACCATCCTGCAACCTGTCATTTTCACTGATATTATGCCATGAGTGTCTGTCTAGATTAATTAATATGGAATACAACGACATGAAGATATTTCTTTAAAATAGTTTGGAAATATGATTAAATACTTCCCTTGAAAATAATATCTCAATTTTTAACTGTATTTCAAAACTCTACCAGTAATACTTTAAACTAACAGCCCAGGGCTGGGTACTAGTTCAGTGGTAGAAAGCTTGCCTAATTGGCGAGGCCCTGGGTGCAATTCCCAGCAGTGCAAAAAGGAAAAACAAAATAATTATGAAAATGAAAGCCTAAGGAAGGGAAGGAAGGGAAAAAGAAAATAAAGGAGAAAAAGGAAGAAGAAAAATGGAAGCAAAACTTTGGTAAAGAAGAGGGGCTGGGCCAGTGAGACAGCTCAGCGGTCTAAAGCGCCTGCTTAGGCAAGTTTAGGCAAGTGTGCAGGGACCATGGTTCAATTCCCAGCACCATATGCCATGCCAGCCACAACCCCCAGGGCAGGCTGAGCTGGCCACAAAAAAAAAAAAAAAAAAGTATACAAATATGATTAACTTTTTAAAAAAGAAAGTCCAGTGAAACAGTGTGGAGGGCTGATGAGATGGCTCAGCAGTCTAAAATGCTTGCTTAGGTAAGCTTAGACAACCTCAGGGACCGCAGTTTGATCCCCCTGCACCACAAGCTATACCAGCCCCACCCCCAGCGCAGGTAGAGCCGGCCGTAATAAAAATAAATAAAACAGTGTGGGAGTAAGAAACTGCAGTCTTGGGGCCGGCGAGATGGTTCAGTGGTCTAAAGCGCCTGCTTAGGAGGGCTCAGGCAACTGCGGGGACTGCAGTTTGATCCCCGGCACCACATGCTGCGCCAGCGCCACCACCAGGGCAGGCTGAGCGAGCCACAAAATGAATAAATAAAGAAACAAACACAACAAGCAAACAAACAAATAAATAAATAAATAAAATTTAAAAAAAAAAAAAAAAAGAAACTGCAGTCTTGTTCTAGCCAGTTTAAGGTCATAAGTGACTTACACCATCTTTACCACAAAAATGTTATCGTATTTCAAACATCAAATTCTAAAGAGGAAAAATACACTTACCTGTTTTAAAACATCTAGTATAAGCTCATTGAAGACTTCATTAATTGCCATAGACACCGTCTGCCGGTCCATGCCTTTGCTGAACTGTCCGTTTCCTATTAGCTCAATGAGCTCCCATGCAGAAAGGCCCTCTTTACTGTCATCAAAGTTGACTTTATAATCTTCAAATTGTTCTTTCTGCCAACCTCCTCCCATGGCTTCTGTAAGTTTCTTAAGTAGGTATTCAATCTGTTAAAAAAAATTGAGAAAATTATTTCCTGGTTTACTAACAGTTTTAAAAATATATTAACACAGGTATGCAATTCACACTGACATGGTCAGCTCAGGATATATTCTTTTTTTTTTT
>PVKN010033832.1:0-11951 GCA_004027915.1 Capromys pilorides
GTGTGAGGCCAATATATAAGCTCAGTGGATCCTGGAAGGAGGGTAGTGGATAGGCCACCACAGCTCACAGTTTACCAGAGAGTACAGATGCAGGATAGCTAGCTTAGAACTCATCATCAATAACATGAGGAGAGAGCCCAGGGTCTGGGAAACTGGTGTGCGGCGGTTGCAAGCTGGAGATGTTGAAATCAAGTTCAAATCCCAGCTCCTCTACTCTAGTGAAGAACTTAGAATAGGAGCGGTCAGAAAGACAGCCCGTAGATTAGATTACAGACACCGAGGCGAGGCATGGGGAGTCACTGTTTAATGGCTGTAGAGACTTTGTTTCATGATGAAAAAGCCCTGGATGGAAGGGGCAGCACTGCGCATGCGCATATGGTCCATTTGTTGAGGCTGGTTGCGTAGTACCGACAGTGCTTCTGAGGACAAACTTTATGCAGCCTTTGTGGGCACAATACAAACACAAATCGGATCCTTTCAGCATAGGTTCTTTCTAGGATGAAGCGCTCAAATTTACTGTTACCACAAGGAAATCTGCTCCTCGGGTACAGTAAGTAGAATCCGAAGCTGAAGCGAGAGGTTTCCAAAAATTCGAGACCTCTGTGCATTTCCTTGCCCCTGTCGTGGTCCCTGGAAGCCATCCTCTCCCAGGCGCACCGCGGTGCTGCTGAGTTGGTCCTCTGACAGTAGAAACGGCTCTGAGCCTTTCCTCTTCTGGACAGACTTTGGAAAGTCTTGTATCAATTGCTTAACACATGAGTCAATCCTCAAAATTATTTAAGTTTATTTATTGCTTTAAAAATATTGTGTTTAAAAGCCTGGCATGGTGGCGCACACCTATAATCCCAGCACTTGGGAGGCTGAGACGGGAGGATCGGTGCAAGTTCAAGACCAGCCTGGGCTAAAAAAATGAGATCAAGGCCAGCCTGAATGGTATAGTGAGACCCTGACTCAAAAAAAAGACCAAAAAAATTGTGTTTTACACTTTAAAATACAAGTGCAAAGTTTGATTTAGAGAAATGTGGGTGATGCGGCACCACACAGGCTGTGATGCTGTAACAGAATCCATGTCCACTCTGCAAATAACGACCCCCACAAGACGATGACAATACCTACACTGTAAAATTGTGCTGAGCAGGAAGGTCTTTGAGGGCTAAACTTTCCTGATTTTCTCACTAGTTTTGATTCTACTCAGGGTATCTGGGTTCTCTTAACTCACACGGAAGTCTGTATATCAGGACTGTAAAATGTCAATGCCTTCCAGGTGGCCAGTCCTTTATTTTATATGAAATTCCTCTATAATTCTCTATAACTTAGTTCCTTTTGTTTCCTTTAGAATTGATAGAAAGCTTGGTCATATCTGAAGACATTATTTGGTCTGTGTTAGTTAGAGGGGCCTGAGCCTCCGCTAATGCAGAACAACATAATCCTGCCTCCAGCACGTCCACTTACAGCGGCATACACAAGAACCCCTACTTGAGTGAAGCACGGTTTTGTGACATTAAGGAAGTGATCCGTGGTTTCTCACATGGAACGCAGCAATAGTAACAGAGTAAATGAAGAGGAAACTGAAGTCGACAAAGAAAAGAGATTTTAGCCAAGGCATCAAAAAGCTTGTTAGAGACAGAGAGAAATCAGAATTAAAGAGCTTCACAGGGCTTCCTTTGAAAGCTTTCATTCAGGAAAACCCGCTAGAACATCGGAGGACATGAACACGCCACCAATTTCAAGTTAAGTGTCAAGTTGGGAAGAGTAGGTAAAACCCATGAAACTCCAATCATGCTCGTGGGAATTCTTTTCCTGATTAATAAATTAAACCGTCCCCACCTGGCTTCTCCTGATGAACAAAGGCGATGGCGTCATTACTGTGGGTTGTGCAGTGCATTTTCTAACTGCAGAGTTGTTTGTGCACTCCTTTCTGAGCCCTTGTTTTTATGCCAGCGAGCAATTGAGACCAATCATTGTATTTCTCTTAACACTGAGAGAACTGGCAGCTCTTGCTTGAGCCTGACTGATTTATTCCATGTTCTTTCGTCCCACGGCAACTAAATTCTAGTTAAATTTATTTTTGAACAAAGGTAGTCGGCCTCCAAGAGCATCTCTTTTCAATGAATGACAGCAGACGGTTCCGAGACCATTCACTTGCTTAGATCTATTTGCTGTATCTAGACAGCTATTATCATGCGTGTGGGACTTCAGAACATCTTCAGCCAGCTTGCTGTCAGGAGCAACCAGCGAAAGGAGCCAGCCCCAGCAGGACTTGGGCTTGGCGTCTTGATTTTGAGCCCACGCTTCTGACGCTGCCTCAGAATTTTACCAATTCAAGCCCAGAGACTGGTGACAGGGGCAAGCAAACTGATTTGCAAATAACGTGCTGGTTGAAAGTGTCTCCGCTGTGGTTTCTGCGGGCTGAGGCAGCTACCTTGCTGGCGAGTCTGCAGAAGGTAACTGTGCTCTGTCTCAGAGCCGTGACACAGGCAACAGTGACAAGGACCAGGTGGGAGTAAAACCCATAAAACCTTATGAGATAGTTAGATAAAGACATGTCAGAAGGGAAGTGTCAGAGACCCACTGCTGGTCAAAGACAAGCATCAGCCATGTGGAGCAAGAGAAAAACAGAGGGAAGTCTCTCAGTCAAACTTAATGTGTATGTATGTATGTATGTATGTGTATGTATGTGTGTATGTATTTGATGCTGGTTATCGCTACTCAGTTCTGACTTGTAGTGATCCTCCTGTCCCAGGGCCAGCAGGGCATGTAATACCAGGAATCGAATTCCAGCCCTGGTGCTTGCCAGGCAGGTACTTAGACCCCTGAGCTATCTCCCTAGCCCCCCACCTCCAACTTAAAGGGGTTGTAGAATCAGGGAGCTCGCTGCTAGGAAAGCAGGTCCTGGGATATAGCATTGGTAATCACATAGAAATTCCCTGTGTGGGGCTGGGGAGATAGCTCAGTGGAATAAATGCTTGCTGGGCAAGCACAAGGTCCTGAGTTTGCTCACTGGTACCACAAAAAAAAAAAAAAAAAAAAAAAAAGGGCGGGAGGAGGCTTTTTTGCTTCCTCTGGCTTATTTATTTTCACTGCAAAGCACATTACTCATTAACTTTCACCCCCAGAAATTACTTTGATTACTCTCATTTTACAAATAAGAAAACTAAGGCTTGCCTCAGTTTTAAGCCTAAGCGGGGCGTTTCCTTCCTTGTAGAAGGTGTGCGTTAGCACCAGCTTGCAGCGCATCATGGCTGCACTGGCTGTGCGCATTTGGTCCGTGCACGTGACTTAGCTGCATTCTTTACCCCGCTGCATGGTCTCCGCCTTCTCCTCCCTCCAACTCTTGTTCTCCTTCCAGCTTAGAAAAGATTTGTCTTACTGTTTCCTATGATGGCGTCCAGGGCTGAGGAAGGGGGCCCTGGTCCTCTGTGGGTTTCCTGTGCCGAGGGAGGGACCCTGCTTTCTGGCTCCCTAGAGAACACTTTTGTTTCCTCCTTGAATAGATACTTGCTTATTTGATGTATCGGGGCTCTGTTTACACTCATTTAGAAGAAAAGATTCACGTACTTAAACAGAAATGCCAGCACTGAGGATTGTGTTTTATTCCTGTGAAGACTTGTACAACCTTAGGCTTACCTGGAAGAGCTGTCATTCTATAGAAGCCCTGGATGGTAAATAAAAATGGTTGAAAACCTTTGGAGTTCTCGTCTCCTTCATAGCTAATTTGCAAAAATACTTTGCACTTGATGTGTGAAGCAACTGAAGTACCTCTGGTTGCCTCCTTTTATGGGGAGAAGTCTGAGGTAGTAAGCTGGCACATTACTGGGTGAAAGTCACACAGCTGGTCAGTGAGGTAGGCTGCATTTACGTACAAAAGTACCTCTGGAATCAGAATCAGCCTGTGTTGGCATGTTCAGTTAACTCCCTGTTCTATAAGCATTACGTCTTTAAATGTAGAAGAGTAAGTTGACCTTATCTACAAGTGAGAAGAAATCAGGAGATGCTATGTGGCTTTGTTTGTTTGTTTATTTTTTTTTTTTATTTTCAAACAAACATTTACTTGAGAGAGAGAGTATAGCCATAATCGCTATGACATTAGAAGCAGTGAATAATTAGAACACCAGAATGAAAGGTATTCCAAGCCTGGTTTACATGTTACACATTGCTATCCTCAGTGTATATGCTACGTGGCTTTGAACAGAGCCCCATGGGAAGACACAATCTCAGCATGAGAAAAGAGGTACGCAGGCCACGGAGGCAGAAGACCTAGGGGTGCTGATGCACAGGCGGAAAAGCATGAGTTCTGTGCCAAGTTCTGTACAGAGCCACCAAAGAACTGTAAATCATGTGGCCTGAGCCAGAAGGCGGAAGGCCTTGGCACCCTGGCCCAAGGGGTGAATCTTCTTCCCTTGCCGATGCTGTTAATAACCGGCTGAGTGCTTTCCTAATAAAATGCTTAGGCTCTTCTTTCCCATCATGGACCTACTATGTCCCTCTACTGGGAAATGATTCATTCTTAGGCTCATAGTGAGGGCCCTGATCCTGCTTCCTAACTGAGTTGCAAGGAAGTGTCCCGAGTGAGAGGAGACCCAGGCTGCCCCACATCAGAACTGAGCGACGCAGCAGGGTCCTCCACTTCCTGGGATTCAACAATGAGCGAGGGCTCTGGGATTCAGCTTCTCATAGAGCTGCAGAGGAGCTTCCTAAGAAAGACTTCTGACTTCATCCCAGAGGCTGACATGGGTGTAGGTCAATTTAGAATGCAAATGACCTCTTCTAAGGGTCAACAGGAAGTGGGATGATTTTTTTTTTCTCATTTAAACTTAGATTAAAATTTAGCATCTAAGAATTTTAACACAGTACTTACGTGACTAAGAACTATTTTCTTTTGAATGATCCTCAGTGTTCTGGGTGATGCAGAAAAACTTCAGACGTGCTGATTTTTATGGATGTCTCCGAAGTCATTTTCTTTATTTTATATGTCATTTTTAGACTTAGATGTAGACATTAGAGAATCTTGTTGTTCTTTGTGTTCAGTGAGGTGCAAGGATTGTCCTGTTCCTTGGAGGGGGTCAAGATCAAGGTGAGAAAGTGAAAGGGGCAGTAACAGTCAGGGGAATCTTCCAAAGCAGAGATGTACACCAGAAGGGGGAAAGAAAGGACAAGGAGGTCAAAACAGAAGTAATGCAGTCACGCAGCGATAAATGTGATTTTAAGTAGGTATTTAATAAGATTAAATCATGTTTAATCATGCATTACAGACATTTACCCAACATGTTAGTTTATTGGCAAGTCACTTTAGGGACGAAGGACGGACAAACTTTCTAATTTCGCATTGGTAGCATTTCTACTGGGACCTGAAACATTTCCCATAATGATGGTTTAATAAAATCTTGGTCAATTACCTGTTGTGGGAGAGGACGGGATTTGTGCCACCTTGCTGGAAGTGTTAAAATTCCATTAAATTTCAGTTATTAGAAGCAGAGAAAAGAAAAAAAAAAGACCCAGCTGATTCAATTAAGACACAAATGACCAGATGTAGGTGGCACTGAATTCGTTTTCCTATTATGCCCAAGAAATGCTGATTTTCTAGTTGGCTACAAGCCAGTTTTCCTTGTCTTTATTATTAGCTTCCCGCATTTCCAGAATTTTCACCTATACCTAAACATGGTAAACAATGTCTTCTGTATGCAAAGATCAGGTGGCCACCACCTGGGGCATGAGTGACAGTATCCAGGAGTGTATATTTATAATCCACTTGCATTTTTACCCTGAGTATTGAGACAAAAAATGACATGAGTTTGAGATATTACCTCCTGGGACCAAGGAAATGAAGGCAGCTGCCTGAACTCCGTGTGTGGCACACTGTGCCTGGCTCACGCACGCATTGTAAGACACCAACAAATCGTGCACGTCTTCAGTCTCTGTGCAAAATAAACCACAGATTGCAGCGTTCCTTTGCAAAGGGAAAAAGCCATCTTCAAAGAATGCTGATTTTCAAGACCACATGTTTTACTTTTGCTGGTACACAAAATACTGAATTTCTGAGAGCATGTTTTTGTTCGTTACTTTTACGTAATGAGTAGAAATCCTAAATGATTCCTAAGGCTCTTTCTAAGAACTCTGCTATGTGATTGATTGGGATGATTCACAGATACCAAGAAATATCTGAGCACAGCTAAACAGAATTGTTTGAATCTCAGTTTTCAGGAGATATCCCTGCGTGGTTTACGTACTGAACCTCTGCTAACACTATGGGTTCCTGAATGTTCTTTATAGTCAGTATATTAGTCATGAAGGAAATATAGCTTGAATTTGATCTTGGGGTCTTCATGGAGGATAGATTTTTTTCTGGTTGGCCTTAGTTTATAATTAATACGAAATTGGTAAAATAATATCAGATTGATTTAGCAACCCAACATGAACCCCGGGATCTGTGTCTAATTAATAAAAATGGTACCCAGATAGGCAGGTCCCTCTGCCTAGTGTAACCCTACTGAAGGAGTCTTCCCCATAGAAGCAGGCGTGGTCAGACTCCATGTTTTGCTTTAGCACGAGCTTCCCACGGTAAGGCCAAGGCAGCTGTCAGGCTGAAGTAGCTGGACATCTGGGTGATCCTTGCAAATTTGAGGTGAACAAATCCGTGAAGCTTCCTGACTTTTCTAAGATAAATAAAATGGGCATTTTAACCTTTAAGAAAGCTGGAGGTTTGGTCCATGAGGGAGAGTTCACCTCTGAACACTGGCACTTCCCTGAACAAAAGCCTGGTACTTCTGTGTGTTCCAGGAGGATTTTTTTTTAAAAGAGAAAATTACACATTTCATACACAACCTAGTTATTTACCAGCTGCCAGTCTCTTTGTTTTGTGTTTAGGTTTTTGCTTCTGCTCTAGCATTATTCCTCAAGCTGATAGGCCATTGATGTGCAGTCTGTGAGGCCCTCTTTTGTGTGTGTGTGTGTGTGTGTGTGTGTGTGTGTGTTGTCTCCTTTGGCTGTGTACGTGCGACCACATCAGTGCTCTGATCCAACTGACCTCCAGTTTCCAAGAAAAAGCAGAGGGGAGCCGAGGCGCTCACTTTCTGGAACTCGGTGCCTCCTTTTTAGGGTTTGTCCTGTGCTCAGTCTTGGGCATCTTGCAGCTAAATTCAGTAGTTTCTAATTTGGGAGAAAAAGAGAAATTTCTAAAGTGACCTGTCCTGATTCTGTGTTCCACTCCTTCTTCCCTTGGTGCACCTGACCCTTGATTGGCAGCCACGGTGACCGGAGGGAACTGGCTCAGAGCACATCGGCAGGGGCTTGAGGCCCTGGGCGACAGCAGGTGGCGCGGGGTACTGGGTTCGTATCCTGCGGAGCAAGCATAGATTAAAAACTTCATTTTCTGTATGTGGGGCTCGGGGATGGAAGCTCTCAGCTGTGTCTTACACATAAAAGGAAGTTTTGGGTCACATTAAGCACTGCTGCATGGGTTTCTGGGTGCATCACCTTCAACCCTGAGCGTGTCAGGTTCACGTTTATAATCTAAACATTCACTCATAGTGTACCTGACATCTGCCTCTTGTGCTGGATACTGAGACACGGGCCTAGAATTAATCAATGAGATAGTTGCAGTCCTTTTTCCTTCCCGTTTGTTCATCCAGGGAATGATTATCGTTCTGTAGTACTTGGTGTTGCGTGCATGTTAGTGCGTCTAGCGTAAGCACGCACCATCAGCTGGGGGCCAAGCCCTCAACAAAATATCGGTGCTGTCCATTGTTACCAGGGCGAGGCAACTTCGCGGTGAACGTTTCCCCATGTACCTCCGGGCAGGCTGGGAGCTGCGCTGCGTCTTCAGACGCGTTGGGCCTTCTTCAGTTTTCTGTGTTTGGTTTTCCCTTTCATTTCTGTCTTTTCGGATTGGTTGTGCCTCATCACTTTTACCTAGCAGATAAAAGTGAAAGAGAAAGGAGGCGGCGGCTGCGCGTGACCTGCCTCAGCCCTTGCAGCGCAGCCTCGGAGAACAGCGGGTCTTGTCACTGTGACGGATGCCGTCTGGCCCTCTCGACAGAGTCCACAGTGACATCAGCAGCGGGCGACCTTTGCCTACCGCTGCTCCGGCTGGGGCTGCTCTGCCTGTTTTTCTTTGTGCCCAATCCATAGCTTACTCTCAGCTGCAAATTCAGACGACACAGGGGGTGCCACACTCGCATGTCGTGCTGAACCCTGAAGCATGGTGGCTTTTCCTTCTTTTCTTCTAGCCCAGAAGGAGACGACAGACCCTGCAGGACACGGCGGCACGATCGTGCCATTTGCGCCACCAACATCAAAGTGAAAGACAATGAATAGCTGAAGCTACTGATTCATCAAAATAACTAACGACTGGATTGACTCATTATGTGTAATTGAAGTTTAAGGTCTGACGCTCTCTGCTTCCGCAGACATTCTCAGACGTGCTGCGCCGTGCACATTCTGCATCTATAATTAATCCAAGTGGCTCCTTCTGCACCTTCCTAGTTGAGCAGCAGAGTATCGAGAGCAGGAGCTCCCTGAGGTTGGGACAGAACGCCCACTTCTTTCTGCCCTCTTTCCAGATAGAAGCAAAAAGGGAGAAGATGGAATCAAGCTTTCCTATGGCTTTCCTTGAGGGGAGAAATATGTAAAAAAAATATCAGGGTCACGAAAGGCAGGCCCCTGGCTCCAGTGGGTCAAGGGGTGAAACCGGAGTGAGGGAAAGAAGGATGTCAATGGAAAGGTTAGTTCCTCTTAGGAGGTGACCTCTGGTGCTCTCCGGCATAGACGAGTCCACGGTCAGGCTTCGTGGCTCTTCTTGGGCCTGGCGCAAAGTGCAGACAAAGACACCCGCTTTCCCAGAGTTCTCCAGAGCAGCCCACGTCCCCTTGAGACGTGCCCCATCCACTGGCCAGTTTTTGCAAGTGGATATGCTTGTCTTCATTTCTTCTTCTTCTCTTTTAAATTATACAATTAAAATATGAATGCCTTTCTGCTCATTCAGTAGATAAAATATAGAGAGAGATGCCGCTGTTCTCTTCTGTCCTCTCCCTCTGTTCTGCCACCTTCAGTGAGTTTATATTTGTTATGCATAAAGAGGCCTGTACAGGGAGATGAAACATGCACTTTGTCATGCCTCTTTTCAAGCTCTACATACTGTTTGATGCAGTTTGGTCTTTTCGCTAAGCCATATTTCCTGGCTAATGGCTGTGATGTCACCCAAGAGTGCCCCGTGGTTTCTACTCAGAAACGGAGCTCTCCAAATGTGGTTCAATTACAGTGCACCGTTTACTTTTAATGTATTTCCCTCCAGTCTTAGCAAGAATGTGATAACAGGTGCCACAGAACTTTCTCGGTTGTACTTTTTGTTTAACAAACTACAAAGCTGGATGGACTGTTCTCTGCCATGACCATGTGTGGGTTCTGCACCTGGAACCCACGGCCTTGCTTGGGAGCAGGGAGAATGTGGGCAGCCCTGTGGACAGCCCTGTGGGCAGCCCTGTGGACAGCCCTGTGGACAGCCCTGTGGACAGCCCTGTGGGCAGCCCTGTGGACAGCCCTGTGGACAGCCCTGTGGGCAGCCCTGTGGACAGCCCTGTGGACAGTCCTGTGGACAGCCCTGTGGACAGCATTGTGGGCATTCCTGTGGACAGCCCTGTGGACAGCATTGTGGGCATCCCTGTGGACAGCCCTGTGGGCATCCCTGTGGGCATTCCTGTGGACAGCCCTGTGGACAGCATTGTGGGCAGCCCTGTGGGCAGCCCTGTGGACAGCCCTGTGGACAGCATTGTGGGCAGCCCTGTGGACAGCCCTGTGGGCATTCCTGTGGACAGCCCTGTGGACAGCATTGCGGGCATCCCTGTGGACAGCCCTGTGGGCATTCCTGTGGGCAGCCCTGTGGGCATCCCTGTGGGCAGCCCTGTGGGCATTCCTGTGGACAGCCCTGTGGACAGCATTGTGGGAAGCCCTGTGGGCAGCCCTGTGGACAGCCCTGTGGACAGCATTGTGGGCAGCCCTGTGGACAGCTCTGTGCCTCTAGCCGCCCAACGTCTTTCTGCATCTCTTCAGCATTTCATGTGTTTTCACTCAGTCAAAAATGACCATTAGTGAGAAAGTGAATATATTCCACTGAGCTGCAGCTGCAAGCCAGACACCTCCATGAGTGAGTGTTAAGTCAGCCTGTGACAGTGCTGAGGATGGGGAGACGTTGTCCTTAGTGATAAGGGAACTGAGGTCTGCTGCTGGAAACTATCATCACAAAGTGATGCATTCCAAGCTTAAAGTCTCTGCGTCCAACATTTGTGATTTCCACTGTGTCTTGTCACCTTCTCAGTTAAGCTTCATCCTCAAAGTGCTGTTTGCTTGTCCCTGTGTCCTCGTTTCTGCATAGATTCAGAGCGAAGGCATCACACTCCATCTTCCTCTGCTCTTCTGCATAGAGCAGGGTTCCAGCATTTGGCCCTAGAGACCGGAACTGTGGAGCCGCAGGGCTCCCTTGCTGTGCTCTGCCCTGCAAAGGAGCATGGTATGGAAGAGCTGTTGGGTAGAAGTCCAGGGACGCATTGCACGTGCTTGGCCTGCGTTCAGCATCTCCACTTGTAGCAACTGAGTGATGCGTGGCTGCCTTGAGCAGCCCTGATTTTCCTTTCAAGTCAGTCTTCTCTGGTTTCACGGAGAGAATCCTGCCCTCGGTGAGGAAGAGGTGGGAGGGCCTGCTGCTTATCCTGTGTGCTAGGAGAATGCACATTGCTGTGGAATTGCTGACGTCTTGTTTCATCCGGGTACCGAGTGACCTGCGCTAGACTGCCTTGGTCTCTTTCTATAAACTAATATGTATCCGTGCTGTGATTCGTTCAGGCCAAATGTCCTTTTACTTATTCTATATCTGCCAGCCTAAATCACACTCTTACTATCAGAGAATAGAATTATACAGTACTACATATTCATTGCTTCCAGATACTTACCTACAGGTGCTGAATTTTTAAATTTAGTTTCCCTCTTTATTATTGAACTTATTGCCAATAAATATGAATGACCTGCTGCCTTGTGCAAGTACCAGAAGACATGCTTTAAGATGTTCTTGGTGCCTTAGGCTGCCAGGAAGCTAGCACTGAGCTACCCTGAAGAAGCTTGACTTGGGCCAGCTAAATAGCTCAGTGGAGTAGAGCACCTGCAAACAGGCACAGGGGCCAGGGTTCAATCCCTGGACCTGCCCTGCTAGCCCTGTCCCGGGGGCACACTGAGACAGCAATTGAGACTGGGTGTGGTGGTTCATACCTGTGATCCCAGCTCTTGGGAGGCTGTAAACAGGTGGGTCACTGTGAGTCCCATCTAGTAGTGAGACCTTGAATGCCCTGTAGACCCTCCCCTAAAAATAAAAAAAAAGAAGCATAACTTAATTACTTCTTATATTAGATACAATCATTTGTAAAAGTAATCCCAATTTGAAGTAAAATTAAAATAGAGATATGATTACAACAGAGAAGATGTACTCCAGAGTAGGCCTTGACAGAATGGTAATCATCCAGCAGTCTGCACTGTATTCTTCCAGAAGACGAACAGTAAAATGATGCAGAAGCTGGAATGGCTTTGCTAAGTGAAAGGTTTCAGGTAGTTGTGATTGGTCAGGTTTCTAAATAGAATGCCAATCATAAAAAGCTTCCTGCCTTTATTGATGATTAATACACTCATTTTTAATAGATCTCAACACTGTTTGAGTTTAATTATTTTCAGATCTGCTTTTTTGATTATCTATTACTATGGAAAACAACAGTTCCTGTGGGCATTTAGAAGACTTCCCTTTCCCCCATCTTTTCCCTTTCCTCTTCACTCCCTGCCCCTCCCTTTCCTCTTCACTTCCTGCCCCTCCCTTCCCTCCCTCTCTTTTGTTTTTTGTTAATGTTGGGTGTGGAATAGAGCTTTCACTCTGAGATGCATCCTCAGTCCTTTTTTATTTTAATTTTATTTTAAGGCAG
>PVKN010033833.1:0-11954 GCA_004027915.1 Capromys pilorides
ATGGGTATCTAGGTTTTTTCCAAGATGTAGCTATTACAAATCATGTTGCTATAAACATGTGTGCGCAGATATCATTATGGTATGATGTTTTTTAATCCTTCTGGAAAGATACCCAGAAGGGGAATAGCTGGTTTGACTGGAACCTCTAATCCCAGGTTCTTTTGTAGAATGTTATATGTTATTTTTGTTATTAAGTTAAGAAAGATTTTAAGAGCTCTGAAAGATGTTTAAGCTAACACTGATAGGCTGGAGATATAGTTCAGGGGCTGGGGAGATAGCTCCGTGACACAAGTACCAGTTCATCAGCATAAGAGCCTGTCTGACAAGTACAACGTTCACAGTTCAATCCCTGGTACTGAAATAAATAAATAAATTAATTAATTAATTAACATTGACATTACTATTTCTTTTTCTTTTTCCTGTATTTTTTAGGGAAGGGCCTACAGGGTGCTCAGGGTCTCACTACTAGATAGGACTCATGGTGAACCGCCTGTTTACAGCCTCCCAAGAGCTGGGATTACACGCACTTGCCACCACGCCCAGTCTCAATTGCTGCCTCAGTGTGCCCCAAGGGTGGACCCAGCACAGCAGGCTCAGGGATCAAACCTCCAGCCCCTGTACCTGCTTGCAGGTGCTTTAATCCACTGAGCTATTTAGCTGGCCCAAAATTTCTATTTCTTGAGAGTCTTTTACATGTGGGTCATTTGCACTGGTTACTTTGCATTTATTTTTGCATTCAATGATCTCAAAAAACTTGCAAAAGAGGTAGCACACCACCAGGCCTCAGCACTCCTGTGCCAGCAGGTGACAGACACCCAGAGCCACAGAGACACACAAGAGCCAAGTGCAACACATGACGCCTGTTCTGGAATGAGATTGCCTGTGTGCTGGCTTTTGTATACATGGAAATGTTCAATTTCTTTTGTTAAATACCACAGAGGTGAACTGCTGCATTATATGGTAAGGGTTTGATTTTGCTGTGACATTTCAGTGAGTCCCCCAAGAGATCATTTGTTGGAAGCTTAAGCAGCAGATTTGGAAGGTTGGGGTCTAGAAGAACTTATTTGGGTCATAGGGTTAGGATTAACATGTTTCTTTTGTGGTTGAAGGCTCACTCGATCTCTGTAAAAGAAGAGGAATCCCTTCTTTTGTTATTAAAAATTAAGTATGTCTGTTATGAGAAATAAGTACAAAGAATGTCAGGCTCTGAGCGTGAACCAGAGTGCTCTGGTTGTAGTCCTCTGGCTCTGGGCTATGCAACATGCAAGAGAAACAAGGATGTACTTTCTGGATGACACCTGTGGCAGCTGCCTGTGCCTGCTTTCACCACGTCCCTGCCCTCGAGAAGGGTTCACAGTGGCCATGTGCACTTAGCTAATCTCAGGGCTATTTTCTCCCATGCTCTGGACAGCTGACACCCTTGACAATGATAGCAGAAGTAGGTTCCCCAGCAGTGCTGCCCACAGTCCTCTCAAAGAATCTGAGTAAATGGATGAAAGTTCTCCTTATCTCGGCTTTTTTTTTTTTTTTTCAGGCAAGTCAGACAGAGGTGTGCATGCGGCTGAGCAATCTCAGTCTGGGACAGAATCTGGAGGAGCCAAATGGCCCAGGGCTAAAAAGCATCTCAAGTGGGCCCTGCTGGCCTGGGAGCAGGAAGGACGTGAATGCAGGGGAGGTCAAGGAACAAATTCCTCTGCATGAGTGTGTAGGAGCATTCACACAACCGTGTGAAAAAATCAAAATGACTTTGTGTATACAACACATTACCTCAGTAAGTAAGAAAGATTAAAGGGATAAGACTAAAAAATAGGTTTGGTTGGGGTGAGTGTTAGAATGTTTATTTTCTGTTATTAAATGTGTTTTAATAATTTTCTCTGCTTAAAAGTTATAAAAGAAAGGATGTTCTTGCAGTGGTGCACACTGACACAGGGACTCACACAGGCTATGCCATGCCGCACCACTGAGTCACAGCCCCAGCCCATTTGTGCCTTTTTTATTTCAGTCCAAGCTCTCAGCTCCCCTGACTTTCCCAGGAACCCCCATGCGCTTGGAAGAAGTTGAAGTTGCCAGGCCTGATTTCAACTAGCACCCTGAACCAAAACTCAAAGAGATATTATTCCACTTTAAATGACCAAAAATCCTGTTGCCTGTGTCAATATGGATGGAACTGGAGGACCTAATACTACATGAAGTAAAGTTGGTACAGAAAGACGAAAACTGCAAGATCTAACTTAAATGTGCAATCTATAGAAGCCAAACTCAGGGGTGGGGGGAAAGCAAGAATAAGTGGTGGCCATAAGGACCAGAAGTAATTTGGGGAAACGTTAGTCAAACAGTATAAAGCCTCAGAAAATGTAAATTCTAGAGATCTAATATATAAGGCAATAACTATAGTTGTAAATAGCAATGTATCGTACACCTGAAACTGCTATGAATCAATGCTAGCATTCTTAAGACAAAGAAAACATCAGTATTAGATTAATTTAGTCATTTCACAAACTATGCATATTTTAAAATATCATGTATGCACCATAAACATATACAATTTTTGTCAAGTTTTTCATTGATTCATATTGGTCATATGAAGTAATGAGATTTATTTTATTTTTGGTACATGCACATAATACATTTTTTATTACTTTAGTCTTTATTTTTTGTACTTTTAGAAGAGGGTCTCACTACTAAGTCGGACTTGTAGTGATCTGCCTGTTTACAGCCTCCCTAGAAGTGGGATTACAGGCGCAGGCCACCACACCCAGTCTCAACTGCCCTCTCTGAGAGCCCTGAAGGTGGGGCAGGCACAGCAGGCCTGGGGATTGTACCCCCACCCCCTGAGCCTGCTTACTGGTGCTTTAATATGCTGAGCTATTTGGCTGGCCTCCTATGTTAGTCTTTATTACTTCCCTCCCCCTTTCATTCCACTTCCCTTAGTCCATTTCCCCATCCTAAAAGTTTACCTTATGATTTCCTTATCAATTTTTTTCAAAAGCCCCATAAGGGTGAAAAATATGCCTGCCTTATTTCCTAAGTCATTTCCTAAATACCTACTGAATGAAAGGCATGTTTATGTAGCAACTCACAGCACAAAATAAAAGAGAGGAGAGTGATGCAGAGAACAAGACTGCGTTTCAGGAAGAATGATGAGATTTTAGAAGACGAGACACTACAGGCATTCCTGGGACCATTCCAGGAAGGAGCAAGGTATTGTGGAGTTTATCAAATGGCTATAGACTTTTAAGTCTAGGGACATAGGGGCTGTGGATGCAATAGCACAGCCTTCAGAGTTTTAAGACACGTTTTCTATAGTTTAAACCTAGAATGGCCCGCACCGGTCAATGCATTGAAGGCTTGTTACAGTCTATGGTGCTATTAAGAGGCTGAAAAACATTTAGGAGGTGGAACATATTGGAAGGAAATTAGATCAGTGGGTGTATACCCTGTGAGGGGGTATTGGACCCCAACCCCTCCTCCTTTTTGCTTCCTGGCCGCTATGAGGTGAAAGGCCTTCAATAGCACACACTGCTGCTGTCATGTTATGCTCTGTCTCCACAGACCCCAAACAAGGAACCAAGCAACCACAGACTGAAATTTCTGAAAAACCATGAACCAAACTAAACCTCGTGTCCTTAAAAGTTGACTTTCTCAGGTATAACAACAAAACACTGTCTTCCATAGTTCTTAATAAGCAATTGCACTTGCCCTGAGACTTGCAAGCTCAGCACTGTCCTTTAACCATGGAAAATGAAGCAAGCAGAAGGGATACCCAGAGAGCTTATGGTTATTGAGGGAGAACCAAGCCACACCTTCGCTCCATACTCGGGAGACAGCCAAAAGAAAGAGAAAGCAAGGCATTTCTTTTGACCCTATAGTCAAATAGTACGTTTCCATCCTCCGACCTCCCACAATAATATCTATAAAATTTTCAAGTAGAAAGCAAAATAGACCTCCACTACTCCTCCAGAAGGAAGAGCACAGCTCAGTCTGATGAAAATCTTCCTAACAATCAGTGCTACGCATGGAATGGGACTGCCTCACCAAGCTAAATCCTTTTCCAGTCTGGAGGACCACATCTCTGATATAAATGAAAAATATCCACTTGGATGGAACTTAAAAGTGACTATCTATCTCTTTACTAACAGCACCCCTCTTTAAGTAGAGTCAGAATCAACAGCTGACACAAGGTGGCCTTTTCCACCAACCCCAAATAGAGTATGTGTGTGTGCCCTAGTTATGTTGTCCAAGCTATGGACAAAGGACAATGGAGATTGTCCTTGTCCCATGGACATTGTAGGATGATTATAACTTATCATGAAAGATGAGGACACTTTTGTAACTAAAAAGAGACAGCGATCATCACAGAGGTACAACTGAGCACACAGAGAAGTATAGCAATTGTAATTAAAATGCAGTAAGATTCCCTGAATTATGGTAGGGTTTGCAATTCTAATTCATAACATTTATCAATCAGCTTAAACCTGTCAGGTTCTATTAAAGTCTGAGGACTGCAATGAGCATAATCATGAATATGGCACCTTGCTAGTATATAAAAAGAATGGGAATTCTAATGCTTTGGAGCACTTCATTATAAAGGCATTCTCTTGTTTGCAAAACATAGAAATACAGAGGAAAGAAGACTTGTAAGAGACATATTTCAGAACTACGACTTAAGATATGTTTAAATATTCTCAAAAATACTATGAAAAACTTCACCGTCTATATCAATTATATGATGTATTTTATTAGTGGTGTGGGATTGGGGGAGAGAGGCTTATATCTCCTTATTGTACAGGACCACATCAGGTTGCACATCTGTGCTTTCCCTGCCCTGGTACACTATGAACTGACCAGAAGACTAAGCATAGCTCACAATTCTGAGCCTCAGAGTCCTCAGCCATAAAGCTCACCACACAGAGAGAGGCCTTGCCCACTGGGTTTCTACATAGCTTAGAACTTCTATGACCTAACCCTTTGCCTGACCTATGGCAAAAAAGCTGACATCATATTATGCCTTCCAGACTTACCAGAGTGATTCATTTAATTTTGTAATCTTTGAAAGATAAAGCCGTTCCATAAGAGGGTTAGAAAATAGCCATGCCTTTAGTAATGTGTTAACATGTGCATATATAGGTGTATTTTCTGCCCAAACAATATTGTAATTGTCTGCTCTCTTATTTTCCTACACTGTCTTCCTATTTGTTTTCCTCGTCTGAAGTTATAAAAGTCAGAATCACTCTGGATTAGCTTTCAAATTCTCATCTTTTCTGATTGTGCTCATCTGAATGGAGTCCTCACAAGAGTCTTTGCAAATGGCATTTCCATTAACATTTCTATTTCTGTCCGTTCAGGGCACCTACAGATTTCCCACCAAGATTTACATTTACTATTTTAAGAAAGTGCTTTTAAAAAGCCAATGGGTTTGCTAAGTTTAAATCTGACTTTCTCAAGGGATGCTTAAAAGAAATATACAAAGTTTTTTTAAAGAACCTTTGTAAGTTCAAAATAACATTCCAGAAGGAGTCACTAGAAAAACATTCAGGGGAAGAGAAAGAAAAATGTTTTGCATTTGTTGTAGACCTGGCTTCATCTTAGTGTTCTGTTTGTTTTTCAATATAGAAAAGTCAAATAGCCTTAAGAGTGAGATAATAAGTGAAAAAAAATTGCCTGGTACTTCCCGTAACTAGAATATTTATTCCAGGGGGAGGAGTCAAAATTATCTACATACATTATTCAATGAATTCAATTCAAGGTCACGTAGAGACAGAGAATGCTGACAAACGGAGGCTCAAAAATGGGATAAGAGATCTTCTGGGATCTTACAGGAGCAGCATTGAAGCCATTCCTGAACTATGCCAACTGGAACTGTCTATCAGATGGGTGACACATGATCCACTTCTTCCGTGTCCCGATTGGAATGCTGGGATATGATTGGACACCTGCCAAATAAGAAAAGCCACGGATGAGTATTTCAATAAAATTTAAGAACTGCAGTGATTCCTTCAGGCATGGTAAGATTCAGACAGACCTCTTTGGCATGAAAGGGTGGAGTATACTAGAATTAGATTTGCTGCAAAACTAAAACATCTTCATAATAATGATAGTATAACCATAAAAAATGTCCAGAGGGAGGCAGTCTAGGGCTGACACAGTGAAAGCACAGTTTAAAGGAGCAGACTTAAGGACTTAACTCCTTTTTTCTTCTAGCATATTTAGTGTGTGAATTTTGTTCTCAAGTCTATCTCAGGTGTCTAGATGGCCATGATCTATTGTGACTATAAGATTCCAAGTACTGTGACCACTCAGTATCCACAGGGGTCTGACTCCAGCACTCAAAAATCCACATGTATGCAAGCCCCTTGTATACAATGGCATGGTATTTGCATCTAACCGTTGTATATACTCCTGCACACATACATTGAACCATAGTTAGATTACTTAGAATGCCTCATAAAATGGAAATGCTAGGCAAATAGCTGTCATGCAACACTGTTTAGGATTAAAACCAGGAAAAAGAGGTCTGTACATGTTCAGAATAGATGCAATTGCTTGTTTTCCAAACACTTTTGATCCATGGTTGGTTGAATCCAGGGATGCAGAAACTATGGGCATGGAAGCACAATTATAGGGGGGGAAAAGAACAGAAGAAAAAGTGGTCTTCCCCTTTTAAGGGGGCTTCCCAGAGGTCCCACACAACACTTACGGTATACTCACTGATGAAAGGTTGATCACAGAATAATTACCAACCCCGCCCCAACTTGGAAGTTGCTAGTTTCTAAAAGAATCCAGCAACTATGTTTACAAATAATGATTGCAATAAACCTTTTTATATCTTGTAAAGTCATGAGCTTGCCTAAATTCATCATTTTAGACTGCATAAGCTCTTACAAAACTTTACTTGTCACTGGATATAAAAGCACTTTGACAGCGTGAAAGGAATGCAGCTTACTACGAACTATCATAAATGCTGTTCAGCTGTCACAATGGTAGAAGCACCTTTGTGTGCTTTCTCTGAAAACTGGTACAAAAAGAAAGCTAATGCTACAAGCCTAATAATGATGTGGAGTCCCAAATTCACTTTAGATGAAAAATAAGAAAATCTTACCTTCCTAGAGAATATATCCCTGACTGCTCTCTGCCTATTATACTTTCAGCACCCATTGCTCAAAATATCAAGGTCTCTGTCATTACTCACAGCAGAATTTGAGCAGCTCCAACCTAGTTGAGGTTTAGGAAGAACTGGAGGTGGTTAAACTTACCTTGTAGGCACACTTTCATAGCAAACCTGGTATGGTGCCTGTGATATATTCAAAACTTGTTAAATTCAAGAAAATCTTCCTAATCAGTAATCTGCCCTATCATAATAACAAGACTTCATCACACAAAGCTTCCCTGTTTTGGAAGCTTCTCCAGTGTTCATCAGTTAATAGTTGCAAAGCAGGATTACCAGCAGGATCACATTGTGACCAGACACCATTTTACAGGGAGCAGCAAGAAGGGCTGCTTCCCTTGAAGCATTCTCTAGGTTTTAGGATCTGGACTTGGAATGCTAGGAGGTCATTTGCCTTTGAGCACTTCTCTTCAACTTAGCACAGAATGCTTTATTAAATTAAGGGCTGCTTTCACCAAAATATAGCATGATGATAATAAGGAACTTATTTGAGAGTAATTGTACTGGTTTTACCTACCATACTGTTCTCAGTTGGAAACTTATTGATGCAGCTAATAAGAAAGTATTTCCATCTTGGTGTTTTCTTCCTCCTCCTCATCTTAAACTAAGGGCATGCAGCATCACGTTCACATGAACTTACGCATCCCCTGAAACTTCATGTCAAGTCTTGTGTATTTGCACATGGAGCAGCATGCCCATTAGCTTCTCAAAGAAGTCTGGTTAGTTCTGCTGCTCTGCCTTAGATCATCTGAATGCAAACTCATGACCTCCAGGGTGGGAAGATTAATCCCTAGCGTGGTGAAGAGGTGGAGTCTCACCTTTAAAAGTGGAGCTCGGGGGGAGGTAGTTAGACCACTGGGGGATATCCTCAGAAGGAATTAGTGCAGTTCTCATGGGAACTTAGTTACTTCCTTCAACAGGGCTGTAATAAAGAAGCAAAACTGACTCCTGAATCCCTCTCTTGCCTCCTGTCTCTCCATGTGATCTCATCTGCAACACTCTTGCCGCTTTGATGCCATCCTCCACCAGGCCCTCACTGGAGCCAAGTAGAAGCTGGTGCTATGTTCTTGAATTCCAGATCTCTGAGCTAAAACAGAAAAAAAAAGGTTTTTCTTTACAAAATATCCAGCCTCAAGTATTGTGTTATAATCACAGACTATTGCAATTTTGTCACTAAAGAAAACTCATCAACGGCCAAGTGTACAAAGTTATCTCCTTCCTTTATACTTCCCAGAAAACAAGAAAGGATGTGTTCCATGTAGAGATGATAATGCTATCTGGTCAACTCCTACACTTGCTAATCCAGTACAAGATCTGTCTTTTCTGAAAAGCTCTCTGACACCTCTGTAGAGGTATATGCTTCTTTATTCAACTTCTGGCTACAATTATTTCATCTATGACTTCTCTGCCTTTTCACTGTGTTACCTGGCACCACAATTAATACATTCCAGTGAATTCCCAGGAGGTGTTTAGGTATATGGATGGATGGGTGGATGGATGGAATCTTTCCTTTCATTGCCTGTGGTGAATTAACCACAGACCCACTTCTGTTCCCTGTCCTATCAGATTATGCTTTTCATTAATGTGAGAGAGAATAATAATTATGATATCTGAGATCTGTGAATGGTTAGGCTTTAAAATAAATAAATTTATTTCATTGAACTTTGGCCTACTTATTTCTATTTTCTTTCTGCAAACTATAGAACTGCACAAGTATTCTGTAAATGTGCTAAGTTCCCCTCTAAAAATACAAATATTTTCTTCCCTTTGATATGAACTAATTTTTTTTTCCTTTTGTATTAGGACAGGGTCTATCGGGTCTCACTACACAGATTGAACTCCTAGTGATCCTCCTGTTTTCAGCCTCCCAAGCGCTGGGATTCCAGATACACACCACTACACCCAGTCTCGATTGCCACCTCAGCACATTCTGGGGGTGGGACCAGCATGGCAGGCCCAGGGATTGAATCCCTGGCCCCTGTGTCTGCCTAAGCAGATGCTTTAATCCTCTGACCTTTCTGGCTGGCCCTAAAGAAACTAGATTTAAAAGGCTGTTCATTTGGATATTGCCATATTTTACTAGCTTCCACCTGTGTATTGCTCACATGAATGTTTTGAAACTGTGCATCTTTAAGATGACTCCCCAGAGCCAATGAATTTTCTCTTCCATGCTGTAAGGCAGTCATGAGAGATGACAGGGTTGAGGAAGGAAAGGGTTACTGTCTCACAAGCTGTGAGTTTGCCTTCTGATGCAGCCCTTCAGAAGAATCTCATTATTTGTGGAAATGGTGTGTTCCGTAGGCAGAAATAACTTTTTAAAAAAAGAACATCTTTGTACCCTACTGAAGTCAATGGATACCAGATTCCTCTTGAAAGAGAGAAATCTTTATTACAGCCAGAATGGTTCCATGTGTACTTGGACATGCCACATTAAGGCAAATCTATATCATTTTAAGGCCCAGGAAAAGCTAATAGAGACTCAATAAAGAGGTAGTGAGAACAGAAGTCAAGGGTAAGAGACAGGTTTTCTATTTAAAGCTACACAGTCCTGGGAAAATCTCACTGCAGAACAATAAACAAGCAAAAAGAAATGATTGAAAAGAATACAGGGCATTTTCCTACCTGATTTTAAGCTAACCACAAAGGACACAGCATTTAAAATAGAAAATTACAATATTTATGGCAGCTTTACATGACATGCCTATATGAAAAAAAGAAAAAATCAGAGGAAAAAGAGAGAGGGGAAAAGATAATGAGGGAAAAAGACAGGAAATAGGGGAATGAATGTGAAAGATGTCTGGAAGAAATAGCCAGTATTTTCTTTGTTCCAGGCACTGTTGTAAATGAGTCACACATATTAAGTCTTTGAATCATTCTATCAGTCTGCTAAGCCTACATTATCACCTTCTCTAAAGAAGTATGCACAAAATGTTTAAACCACTCAAGGGCAATAGAGCTAGGATATAGAAGAGCTGGAATATGAACCCAAGCAATTAGGCTGCAGAGTCTATGCCCAGAGTCTATTCAGGTGTGATTGAGATATTTCTTTTAACAGATTCCACACTAACTCCTGTTTTGATTCCAGCCTTTAGTCCCAGATTCCTCCTGTCCATTACCCTATACATGGACTCTCGGTGAAGCATTTCTGAATGTCTAACTCAGTCAGCTACTCCTCACCCAGATATGATCCCTGACTAAATCTTTTGAACTATGGGACCTTTGATCCCATCCCCAATTAGACTTACATCCTTGATTCCCCAGTCTGCAATAGTCCCGTAGTAGAGTTCTCATTCCCCTACCATGCCTCATGCAGAGAAAAACCCAAGTCTATTTCTGTAGTTCATCTGTACAGGTTGTTCGTTTATTCATTTGTTTTGGTTGGTTTCTCTTAGCAAAGTCTCAGGCAAGATATAGCAAGAGAATCATGCCTGAGCTGTTATGTCAGTGTCAAAGTTTTCAACAGAAGCCTATTTATTTGAGTGAATATGGAAAAATCCAGTGAAACCAAGTTAGCTATCAGTTGTGGAGTTGGAGTCTGATAGCAACTACATTCAGACCTTGGATTTCAGCACTGTTGAAAACTGGGATCTTGGGCTAACCTGAAAACTCTCTAGGGATTAAGAGAGTTAATCCCAGTCTTATTAGCAGTATCTTTGTGAGTGGACATAGCAGTACATGGTAATTTCTTGAGTCATTGTATGAGTATTTCCAAGCCTTAGCAGCTTCTTGACAAAGTCAGACAATGCTAAAAATTTGTCTTATAGGCAATAGTCTCCCAGCAGATCTCCTTCCACAGGAAGCTTGTCTCTTGGAATGATGAGCTTTGTATCTGGTTCACGAAGGGCACAGCAGGGAAAGCCTGAGATTTGAGGTTAGTCTGTTGTTGCAGAATGTTGTGGATGTAGTGTTGGGGTACTCCAAGTTCACAGCTATTCTCACCACTGCTGGGAGCTCCTTGGCTCAAGTTGGATCCCATTCAGGGATTTATACTTAGCTAAAGAGAATCACTCAAGCTTATATGATCACCACAGGGACACAGTAGCTGGTCTTCAGGAATGGATAATAAAATGGTCACAGGTCAGGACAACTCTGAAAGACCATCTAAGTTCCAGAGCCCCCAAGTACTCAGAGCTGGAGTCAGAGTATGATGGATGAAGCATTTGTTTCACCCACTTAAAGGGGACCAAAAGTAAAGGGGTACAATAAACCTCAGTAAGAAAGATGATCAAAATTATAATGCAATATTTTATTGTAATTATTATTATTAGTAGTAGTATTTTAAGGAAGGGTCTACAGGGTGTTCAGGGTCTCACTACTAGATTGGACTCATAGTGATCCATGTGTTTATAGCCTCCCAAAACCTGGGATTAAAGGTGTGTGTCACCACATCCAGTCTGAATTGTCATCTCAGTGTATCCTGGGGGGTGGGGCCAGCACACAATTGGGGATCGAACCCCCAGCCCCTGTGCCTGCTTGCAGGTACTTCATTTCACTGTGCTATTTGGTGGGCCCTAATGTAATGCAATATTTTAAAACTTAATGCAATAAAATTCATGATAAAATATTTCAGCGTTACATAAAGACAGACCTTAGCAGGCCAGAATTATATTGAAGTGGGTAAGCTTAGTATATTCTGTAAATACAGTATTGGCCTTTTCTCTTTATAATATTTAAAATGTTGGTGGCTTGTTTAGCAAAACTTTTTTTTGTTTCAAAACACGTTATTAGTGCATTCATAATAATTGATACATTCAATATTGTTGTCCTCATAGTAGTTATACAGAGCACA
>PVKN010033834.1:0-11965 GCA_004027915.1 Capromys pilorides
CATTACTTTTGATAATGTTGAGGTTGATTTTCTTTTTTCTACAAGAATTTTCAAGTATAATTATGTACAACAAGAAGTATTTAAGCCTAGTGTTAAATGAGTTTTGACAAATGTATGCACTATCTGATCACCATTATAATAAAACCAAGATTCTGTCTCACAATCAAACATAAAAAATAAAGCTGAATGGGAATATAGTTCTGTATAAAGGTCCTGGATTCAATCTTTAGTACTACTGGGGAAAAAATGGTTATAAACATTTTCATCACTTCAGAAAGCTTCCTTTATACTCTTTGCATCAAACAATGGTTGTTCTACTCTCAGTTCCAGAGATTAATTCTGATTGCTCTGTCCATGTCGCTACATGCTTGTCTTATTGTAAACATTGCTCCATTACATGAACATACTATAAATTGTCTACTCTTTTACCTATCAGTGGACATTCAGTTGTTTTGTGTTTGGGGTTACAATAAAATAGGAGCCTCAAATGTTCATGTGTAATCTTTTGAGGACATATGTTTTCTTTTCTTTTTGGAAAATAACAAACAGTGGAAATTCAGTTTGAATATTTTTCTCTTTTCTTTGGAACCATGAATCAAACTCAGGACCTTGCTCTTGCCAGGCAAGTGCTGTGCCACTGAGCTACTTCTCTAGCCCTTCAATTTGAATTTTTAATATTCTACTTTCTTTCTACCATGTAATTCTATTTCTTATTCTCAATATTCTTTCACATCTATGGTCCATTTGCATTAATACCTATGAGATAAAATAGGATGGAAATAGACAACCAATATATGGTCAAAAATTCATAAAATATGAGAAAATATTTTGAAAATATTATCTTCCATTTCCAATAAATAGTCACTAAATAGTTTGCTAAAGTTCTCAGAACAGAACTCAAACCTAGGAGGCTGTAATTTACATAAACTCTTCTTTACCATGAACTCTATTTGCAAAGAATCAGAAAATGAAATGAAACCTTGAAGGTTCTGATGACCTAAACAGAAAAGGTCTCCTCATGTGTAAAAACAATGTGACTTTCCAAGCTTTCAGGAGCTTGATGGCACGTTTTCTTGACATATATGGCATGGAACCCTACTTGCTACAATGCTTGACATGTAAAAGAGAATATGATGAAGAGATGTGTGTCAAGATAACCTAAAACTCTATTACCAGTATGACATAAACTTACAGGTCTGGGTTATGGTACTTCATCATGTGAAACCCAGCCATGATGATTTTAGTATCTAAAAAGCCACAGAGATTCCCTACAGCATGAAATATACATTATGAGTCAATAATAAATGAATATTTAGATGCTAAAGCCATCCAAAATTGAGAAGAAAATAAGATTTTCCTCTACTTTGCAAGCTAACAAGGTATGCTATCAGTTGCACAGTTCTGAATAACTACCTGAGACTCTTTGAGAGCGGCAAAGAATGCTATGGCTCTTGTGTATAGTTAATCAGATTGTCGAAGTTTATGCTAGTTTTCTGAGCACTGCTTCTCTTAAGGAAATAGAAGAGAAAAAATAAATGAAAGTGACATCAATCAGCATATGCAAAGAACTGCATTGCAGGAGAAGAATTTTAAGCTCAAGGAGTTCAAATATTTTGTAATAGGAAATAAACTTGCTATCTACCTGAAAAAAAATTCTTTGTTGTATAGAGAATAAACAAACAGAGAGAAAGAGCATCAGTAAAAGCATCCTTGAAAATATACTCCAGAACAAAAATAATGTTTTATCTACAATGCACAGAAATGTGAGAGAGACATGGAGACTTGTTTCTTAGTGCTATCACTTAAATTTTTTTATGGTCAAATAGTCTAACTCTACTGGATGCTCTACCATAACAGAAGTGTCATGAACAGCATGGAGTTGCTCTACAATCATAATGACAAATATTATGCTATATCCACCAGGATCCGCCATAATTTCTATGCTGGGCCTTCCCTACAGCTTACATCTCTAATGCGGTATGGTTTGCTGAATTGTATGGTTCAAGCACTAGGCTGAAATTGCTGCAGTCTGAACCAGTTCTAGGCTCCATTCAGAGCTGATACCCACCAATGTGATCTACAACAATATTTCTTTATGTGCTGCCTTCTTATTCTGAAGAAATCTAACAAGCTCTTTTGTAGCAGAGGCGTGAGATGTTGAAATTTTTCTTTTACTTTGGAAAGCTTTTTCTACTATTGTCTTGATCATTGAACTCTTCCAATCTTCAGTGAAATGGCTACTGCATGAATCTAGATAGAACTTATCTCCCACCTCTGCAGTACCTCCACAAAGCTACCATCTCACAAGCCATACCATGTTTCTCCTGTGCGTTCACCAATGTAATGTAGTGATTCTATGAAGTACCACACCATGGGGTGAGGGTAATGGTTGTGGCAGAGATGAGTATCCCTAGGAAAGAGAAAAGGAAACAGAAGGAATGGTCCCTATCATATCTCCACTGGATTTGCAGTCTGGTCTTTGAGAATGAATCCTGGAAAATGGTGCAAATTAGCAGACATATCCACTAAGCAGCTATTTTTACAGCTAAGCCTTCCACACAATGATAAAATTTATTTTAGAGGCTCAGGATTTTATGTTGTGCTGCTGGAGCTTCCAGATTACACATTCTAATTACACACAGAGGAACCAGAGAAATAACCACAGTGGGCATGCTGGAACCTTGAGCCAGGGCTTTAGTGTGTACTAGCTAATTCTCATAGTCTCCCACTCTAAAAAGAGAGCAGTGTGATGTTTTATTCTATGGATGTCAAGATCAAATCAGATTCTGCATTCATAATTCTTCATAAACTTTACATGCCTTAAAAGAAACGGCCATTTATTTTTTGAGGTGGACTGAAGAATCGTGGTGATGCCTGTTTACCACAGTGATGAACTTCATTCCTCTGAAACGCTGACGTCTTCTCAATTCCGGATCAAAAAGTGACTCAAGTCTGGGAACAAAACGGGCCTCTCAGCGTTTCACTGAGAGGACCACCCGCAGTCGCGTGCTGACTCTTCTTGATCCTGGTTTTGAGGTTTTCGCTTTTGTATTTTTGAACTGCTTTTGTAGCCTCTGTTGGTGTGGTTCAGTAGATGGTAAGTAGCTCCCTCTGTGTGCACAGATTACTTCTGAAGCAAAGGCGTAAAGTGACGCCTACCCAGAGCTCTGGAGTTCTTTCTCTGCTTAGCTTTCTCCTATATGCCACCCAGCGCTAGAAACTCAAGCCATTTGTACCTCCCTTCCAACTCCCTCCAGAGCTTATGATCTAACAAGAGCCTCTGGCCTGACCAGAAGCTCACCTCCTGGCCTTTCCTTCTCACAGCAGCCCAGTTCCTCTGCTCTCTAGGCTGTCCGGTGTCTAAACATCTCACATGTTTTAACTTACATGCGGTAAGCTAATTTGCCACCATTATCCAGGACTCATTCTCAGCAAAGACCAGAATGCAAATTCAGTGGAGATATGATTGAAGAGACCACTCTTTCTGTCTCCTTTTCTCTTTCCGAGGGATACTCGTCTCTGTCACAACCCTTGCCCCCACCCCATGATGTGGCACTGCATAGAATCACAGCTTTACATTGGCAAATTCAGAGGAGAAACAAGGTACGGCTTGTGAGACCGTGGCTTTGCTGAGGTACTCTAGAGGTGGGAGGTAAAGCCTACTAGATACTTAGCACAGCATCTGACAAGCTTTCTAGTTGCTTATGATGAAAAGACCAATCTCAGTTTTTCTGTGGGTAGAAGCAGACTTTCCCAACTTTATACATCAACTTCTATCTGTAATATGGCAATGAGTAATTTTTATATTTTAAATGGTCATGTTTAAAAGCTAGAATTTATCAAGTAGGTTTATAAAATATGTTTTTCAACTTGTTCATGGTAATGTTTTAGTTTGTCATATTTTCTTTCTTTCCCAGTTCAATATCCAACTCAAAGATTATTAAAAGCTTACTTGCACAAATGCTATAGTACTTCAAATTACTGGCAGCTTTTCCGAAGCCTCCTTTCAAAAACATCTTTATAAAATCATTGAGTCAGCTTTGCTCTAGGTACAGTACTAGCTCTCTTGGCTGTTCTTATATTCTGAATATTCCTACTCAATCGTACACATTCATCCTCTTTATATAATTTTAAATTTATTTATTTATTCATTTATTTATTTATTTATTTATTTATTTATTTATTTATTTGGTACAGGGTCTCTATGCAGCTCAGACTGGTAGTGATCTTCCTGTCTCAGCCTCCTCAGTGCTGGGATTACAGGCATGTGCCACCACTCCCAGTTTCAGCAGCTGGCATGGCACGCCCTGGGTTCCTGGGCTGGCACTGCATGCAGTACAGGGAACCACACAGGTCCTTGCACTTGCCAGGCAGTCGCTTAGACACTGAGCCATCTCCCCAGCCCCTCCACATTCTTTCTTCCAAACTACTTCTTCTAGGTCTGAGGCCAACTTACCTTTTTCTCTGTCCTGAGGAGAAGCTTTACGATTAGTGTAATGACTGAGTGTATACACACAAAGAACTTAGCACAGTGCCTGACAATAAATAGTAAACACTACTATTATTTCTCAGAATCATGAACATCTGACTTGCAGTTATCTGGTCACCATGCCAATCTATGTCACTCCATGTTGCACATTTGTCATACATTTAAATTCCTTCAATATTAACAAATTTAAATTCTAGCCTCATTTAAATGTGTGGGCTGGCCAAATAGCTCGGCAGACCAAAGCACCTGCTTAGGCAGAGACAGGGGCCCAGGGTTCAATATCTGGTGTGCCATGCCAGCCCTGTCCCTGGGGTGCCAGCCTGAGAGGGCAACTGAGACTGGGCTTGATGCCACGCAACTATAATCCCAGTGCTTGAGAGGTTCAAAATAGGAGAATCACTATGAGTCCAATCTGTGTAGTGAGACCCTGTATACCTTGTAAGACCTGTACTAAAAAATACAAAATAACAATAATAATAATAAATTCTTCAGCCATACACCCATCCCTTTTTTTCAAGTTCCCCATCTACAGCAGAACCCTTTGCCTTGTCCTCGTTTTTCCATCTCCAGCTACTCCTCTATTGCTTGCAAGCCCTGTGTCTCCAAGGGAATTGTATCGCTTCCCACCTAAGCCAGACAGCATTTAGCAGAAACATCCACTGGTCACTATAGGCTAGATTTTCACTGCAAAAGTAGCAATTAGAGGGCCAAAAGGAGTGTTGTGACTCTATTCCTTCCAAATAAAGAAAAAGAATGAAAACAGAAAAAGATGTGACAAGCAAAACAAGCAAACACTTGCATATTTATTCCTAAAAGGCGAGAGAAACAAGCAAAGAAGTCAACTTGGTTAGAGCAGATTCTAAAAAATAAAAACTAATTCAGGCATGCAGTAGGAGTTTCCATAAACTAAACTGTAATTATACAATCTGTGCCTTAGAAAAGAGATATGTTTGAGAATTCCAGAGATGTAGGGCATGACAGTAGCTACAATTGAAAGTTTGTATAAACAAATAAGTGAAACAAATCAATCTTATTTTATTAGTAAAATGGATATTTATACCCCAAGTGTAAAGCGCTGCCTTCTGCTCCAGCTAGAGGAACTGTAAGTCAGTGACACATCTTATAAATCAAGTGCATGAAAGATTCATCATCTCCTGAGATTCTAAATCAGTCAGGTTCACAAAATAGTTGCATAACTGATAACAACTCTCCGGATGAACAAATCAATCACTTCCAGATATAGGAATAAGTGACATGATCCATAAATCACATGACTAGATACTCATGATTCATCAATCAGAATCTTCTATGTATAATTTGCAAATTTAAAATCACTTGTTGTGAACGATTTACTAAATGCCAGTCCCAAATTCTCATGACACTGTAAGATGATATGGACAACAAATGCAAACATTTTCCTGCATAGAGCAGCATTTTTAACGAAATGGCAAGACAATATGTTTAACAAGGATGTATAGTAATCATGCTTGACAGTAACATCTTGTTTTTCTGTATGTGAGAGTAAAACCTGTTTTTCCTCTTCTATATTCTCACAGCACTTCTTGTCAACAAAATGCATGTTTGTCCACACCACACAATCCTCTGACCCCAGCTTGGTGTCCACAGTTCAAATCAAACCTCACCCTAATTGGGGTGAGTGCACGTGTGAATAGCTCTGGTATATGAGCCTGACACCACTTCAGATTCCGGTCATCTGTTGTAAGTTACCAGGTTATCCCTAACTTCTGTCCAACTTGGATAGAAATCAGAAGTTCCCAATAATGCCCTCTCCAGTTTCATAATTTGCTAGAGTGATTTACAGAACTCAGAAAAACACTTTGCTCACTATAACCTATCTATTATAAAGGAATAACTTGGAAACAGACAAAAGTTATGTATAAGAGAGGAGTAAGTAGAGCTTATCAGTCCTCCATGTGTTCACCAACCTGAAAGCTCTCTGAACCTTTCTATGGTTTCCATGGCAACTTCCTTACATAGGTATGACTGGCATGATTATTGGCCAGTAGTGAGTAACTCAACTCATAGCCTACTTCTGTTATAGCAGTCAGTGGGTGGGACTGAAATTCTAGTTGGTCCTGGAAGGCGGGCACCATGCTGAGTCTCTGCTGGATCACCAGGCATCTCATTAGCACATGCTGCCACTTCTGGCAGTCTTAGATTATGGGTCAGAGACTCTCCCATCTGTGGGCTTCACATGTTCAAATTTCACCAATCGTGTATCAAAAATTTTCAGAATAAAAGGAAAATATGTATACACAGGCACATACATCAGCTACTATATGTATAAATTTAAACTGTATGGGAGGATGGGGTAAGCCATGTGCACATATCATTTTATGGAAAGGAAATTAATGTCTTCATATTTTGGTATCTAGACGGGGTTTTGGAATAGATTCTAAAGGACACTGTGTTTCTTATTATTCTACAATTCCACAACCACATGTGCAAAATGTAAGGAAAACTAACAGATCCACAGTCCTATTTTTAACAACGCTCTTTGAAATCTATGGATATAAAAATATCAACATTGGGAAATTATTGTTTTCCTTTGGAGAATACCTTTGAAAATAGATAATTCAAGGTAATTGTAACTCAAATAAAAATATAAATATTACATTAGAAGAAGCACACATCTAAAAGACTAGAATGACAGGCATTCCAAGCATGGTTTTAGTATTACACATTATTACCTTCAGTGTAGTTGCTTACTTCACATATATTAGCATATATGATTAGTCAGGGTGAGAATTCTATCAATTAACTGCTAGTTTCAAAATCCTCTTGGAGATTCTTAGAACCATTGTCTAATTCATCCTGTGTACGGTTTTGCCCCTGCCATGTTTCCTAACTTTTCTACTTGCTATCTCTTCATTGTTTAATACGTAAGTTCTTGACTTCCATATAGCTGTGTTATGCCTTTGTATTTTTATTTCTTTTCAGTTCTTATACTATGGAGACTATATGATATTTACACATGTAGGTCTGGTTTATTTTAGTTATGAGTATATATCTTCAAGATAAATCCACTTATATATGAAACTTTTGAGTTTATCATTATATATATATGTGTGTGTGTATATATATATATATATATATATATATATATATATATATATATATATTTTTTTTTTTTTCTTTTTTTTTCAGAACTGGGAATTAAACTCAGGACCTTGCACTTGCCAGTCAGGCATTTGTGCCCCTGAGCCATCTCCCCACCCCTATCATTCCTTATAGCTGAGTAACATTCCGTTGTATAAAAACACCACATCTTTTTCAACTATTCTTCAGGTGACAGGGTTTTTGGTTGTTCGAGTAACTGTGTTATAGGGTAATAATATCACTAAGCTTCTTTTCTGGACAGTTAGCAGCTTAAGTTTGTAGACCAAAAAAAATTAGAGAAAATGAAGGCCTACAAGGATAGCCAATATTTTGGCCCTAACCCTTCATGGTCAGTAAGGACTCAGGACAGAACAGAACCTGTGCTGTAACATCCTATAACTCAGTGGGGTCCCAAATTTTCTGTTCAAGGGGAAGAAAGGGATTGGGGATATTTAGTGTGCCTAAGGAGAGTCACATAGAGAGAAAACATTCTCTCAGGCTTTCACAGAGAGCAAATTGGTCAATTTGGACACTGACAAAAGTTCTACAAAACTCTGTGCATGGTTTCAGGGTAAATTCTGAGAGGATTTGACTGACCTTGTCAGATATAGAAGTTACATGCTTTGTTATATAGGTCTTGCTTTAACTGGGTCTTAACCATCTAGCAGAAAAGTTTAACCATGAGGCATAAAAAGTAAAGCCAGATTAATATGCTAAGCTGTAAAAGGCTCAAGCCAACAGCTTCTGACATTGTCAGTTCTGCTGATAACCTACTACTATTATGGACTATTGGACTATACATACAACTACTTTCTCTTTCTTCCATGAGAAGAAATATTTGTACTAATAGTATTTAGAAAAGTTATCATGTCTACAGCCTGTACTCCGAACAACTACTATGAAGACATCAATATGCATTGTATTAATAATTGTGGCTGTCCTACTCATGTGTTTTGAAACTGCCTCATTGTTATTCCTTTCTTATTAAAATTAAAAAATATATTTAAAATAAGACTAATTCTAATCTAAAAATACGTAAACATTAACTTAGATTCATATGTTAAGACTACACATTAGTATTCCAGTAGGTAAAGTAAATTCCATTAGTATAATAGTATTTTATATTTGCATAGTCTTTTGTATTTCATTTTTCCCAGTCTGTTATAATGGTTATCACCATTTTATAGGGGAGAAAAAATCCAAAATAATTATAGTTCCAAATAGAATTTAGGTTTCTTGTCTTCTATTTCAGTATTCCTCTGTCTTAGTTTCCTGACAAGTATTTTATTGCTGTTAGATAACCTAGAATAATTTTCACTCCTTCTATGAGCATGTAAATTTATTCATTTAGGCTAAAGGTTTATTCATGTAAACACAAAGTTCGCTACCTTATGTATATTTATTTACGCTTAAAACTGCCACTTGCATGGGAAGCACTCAACAACTATTAGTTTTTAAAGGTCTAATAATCATAAAATTTGCACATCGTGATACATTTATCATGAGCTGAAACTTGAGTTTTAACTTCCGGATGGCAAGTGCTTCTTTTCTGTATAGATTCATTGCACAAGCTTAGCAGAAGTCTTGAGCTATAATCACTATAGAATAGGGGAATTTCTTCTGCTTACTAACTGCAATTGACAGGACTTCAATGTTGCAAATTACTGATTGTTCATAATCTATCCAGAATATGTCCACACTTATTATCTGATGACCAGGAATCTGCCAGGAATGTCAAGCCACTCTAGTGCTTATTCCTATAAGTTAATCTGCATGAAAGCTCACATACTTCTGTCACTCTCAAATAAGTAACTTTATAAAAAGAGATTTTGGGTCTGCAAGGAAAATTAATTTTCTCTCATTTTGGAAAGTACAATATTCAGAGTGTAGCTTAAAATAACTAATTAAAAATCATCTTTACTTATTCATTTGAGCCTTTGTTTGACTTTAACTGTCCATTCTCAGTTTTAGATTATTTTTCATTGAAACTAGGGTTTTCATTAGCCCATAGACTGTTTAGCCAACATTATCCTTCTCATATTAGTTACCATTTGGGAGGGAGAAAGCAAAAATTGTACTGTGGAATTCAGAGTATTGATTCCAAACTGTAATATACTGCATTAAATTCTTTTTGTGCTACTGCTTAGTAATTGGCTAATGGATGACAATGATGTTCTCTTCATATTTTTGGAAGGCCAGGTATCACAGGCATTAAATTTTGCTTAATACAATTATACAAAATTTATCATTATTTCAGTTTATCAATACAGTAAGTCATTTGGGAATTGTACAGACAAATGTGATGTAAGGGAATATTTCTGGCTGGTATTAGAGAGGTTAAATCTATTTCTGTTTTAGTTGATGCTTTTGTTATTTTGAGCATGTCACTGACTCCTATGGCCTGAGTTTCTCTGACTTAAACTTAAAGATTAGATGACCCCTTTCAAGTCTCTTGGGAGTACAGTGAAGAAGCACTAATAAAATGGAAGTGTTCTTCAGATGAAAAGTATAAAAGTGCATGACTGTGTCATGCAATGCTTTAGACTTCAAGATCCCATGTGGTGATAATATTCCAGAGAAATAACCTACTTCAGCAATTAGGAACCCATTGCTTTTAAAATCAATTGAGTGAAGCGTAGCATTCACTTTAAACTTGTTTCATGTGTAGCGTTGCTTTTTCTCTTTGAATCCTATTGTTCTTTTCTCAATAGTAAAAGCAAACATCTGGTCTTTATCCTTGTTAGGCATATTCAATAAATGTGATTCTCCAAATACTATCATCATTGCAAAACTCATGAAGTTCATGGAAAATTTCTACTTTCAGCTGAAACATGAATGACCACTATGCTATGCATGTCACAAATCCTTTTAAAAAATACCACTCCAGTACCCACTTAAATATAATCTTAAATTAAAATGTTAAAGAATAATATTATCAGTAAACTAATATTAAGGTTTATTTTTATAAAAATTCCATCATTCTATATCATTCAACAGCAATGACAGCATTGTATTCCTTAGGATTCCGCCTTACCCCCACACCCCAGGAAACAAACAATAAAATAACCCTCATTTACCACTCCATCTGCACAGCCCTTCCTGTCCATCTGGCTGTCAGATGGAAGCAAAAAGACTCATAGCACTTTGAAATAACTGAGGTGGCCTGGGTAGATTTTCATAACATAATTTATAAAACCAGTTTCTAATATAAACATCTCTGTTTGAACAATGACTGAGTCAATAATACAGACCACATTTTCCTCCATATCTTCCAAGGCATTATTCTTAAAACATTTCAGGAGAGCTAGAATAGAATTAAAGGTTATATGATGCTCTTGATCCTCCAACAAAGTACACTGCAGAATTGTCTTCCTGAAACCCTCCCAATGGAGTCCTACCCTTCTTTTCTTTGCCTCTGCTGAGTGAGGCCATACTATCTCAAGGAGTTTGATGTTCTTGGAATGTCTGCCTGGAGCAAACAGGAGGAGAATGGAAAAAGATTGGGATTAAGGGGTGGGGTACCATACAAGGTGGTATGGCTCCTAGAATAATCCTTAGAAAATGCAGACAAATTAATTTTTCTGTTTTCAATATGTAAAAGTTGTCTATCAGTTATGCTCTCATAATGATATTAATTCCTCCCAAAGAAAGATTGACAGAATCTTGGGTTGATGGAACTACACTGGTGTGAGCCAAAAAGAGTGTATGCCTTCCAGACTAGTGAGGCTTTCCAGAGTGTTCTGAGGAAAACATATTGAGTTCCTGCCTGCAGGTTAAGAAACAAACCTGTATTATTTTAAAACCCTAAAACAAAGCCTACATTTTACAGCAACATAACCTTTAGTACTCTTTTATAGACACCTTTGTTAAGGACAATTACTCTCAGCAAGTACTTTTAAAGGCTTTCAGCAACTTGCAACCTATATATGCGTAAGTTCTTAGACCCTAACCTTATGTTAAATAAAGGAATTGCTCACATTTGTACAATAATGCTGATTATACTCATGGGAGTAATGTGAATTATTCTAATATAATCATTTAGTGAATACTTTATAGTACTTGACAAATCATTTCATTCACTCCATTCATTCTATTCCATGTAAAGAATAGAAGTCAAATCAAGTATGAAAAATGTCCACTGCTGATACAGTTAAATGTTCTCTCCTAACCCCAGGTGACACATTTTCTCCACATGTGGTAACATGATACCACACCAAGTGTTTACCACTGTTCTTCACACCATATGGCACATCACAATGTCAGGAATCAAGGCAAGGCTTTCACAGGAAAGAGAAGTTGAGCCCTGATATATATATATATATATATATATATATATATATATATATATATATATAT
>PVKN010033835.1:0-11957 GCA_004027915.1 Capromys pilorides
AGAGATATCTAGACCTGAGTGACCTTGACCACAGTGGAAGTCCTGGGTGCCTTTCCTTGCCCCAGCTCTGCAGCAATTTGAAGCCCTCTGCCTCCACTCCCACCATTTACTTTTGTCATTGCAAGGAATGTGGGAGCTCAGGACTTGTCATCATATCCTGCTGGAGACATGACTGAAGCTCCATGTGAGAAGTGGAAAAGATAATCACTGGATATATATATATATATATATATATATATATATATATATATATATCTCCATCTATCCATCTATCTATCCATTCTCTTTTCTATCCCCATCCATCCACCCACCCAATGTATCTCCAGCCATCTGTATGTCTACCTACCCATTAATCTATTCCATCTATCCACTTGGCCATCCATCCTACTTTCTACTTATCAATTTAACTATCCATTCAACTATCCATCCATCCAACCATCCAAACAAACAAACAAATGTTTACTGAGAACCTCCCGGGTTTAGGCTACCAGCTCTTGGGGAGAGTTTAGTACAACACCTGGCACATGTAAGTGCTTGTTGACGGTTATTTGTTCAAATGCTCTAAAATTCCTACGAAAATATGTCTCAGAGGTCCTATTGACATTTCAGATCATAACTAGAATAATTCAGCCTATCTAGTCATAAATGTTTGTCTGTCTCAGTCTGAGCTGATGAGATGGAGGGAATACTCCTTTCTCTCATTTTCTGCTTGCAATAATAAATCCACCCCAAGGATCTATCTGTTGTGTCTTTCATGGACAATTTCTTCACAGAAGCTGTTGGTGCTGGAATTTGAATCAATTCTAAGGATTTCCTCTGGGTTCTGAGCACCACGTAACTGCACTGATTTTTCTGAACCCTTTCTGGGGTCCATGCACAGCTGGAAGGAGGCAGGCACTGCTCCCCAAGTTTGGATTTGAACATCAAGGAAAGTCTAGCCATGACCATAAGACCTGGCTCAGGCAGGTCCAGGCAGCCGTACCAGTGCATTAGAAGTGGACAGTGACTTCATTCCTTAATTTCTTTCCAAAAGCAGAGGAGATGGGGGTTTTCTCGGAGGGCGGGGAGCTGGGGGTTTCATCCAGCAGGGTAGCTCTGGCTTTGTGTACAGCTGAAGAGGGGCCAGAGGACAGGAAGGGGAGGCCATGACTATTCATTCAGTTGGTATCTCCTTCTCTGACTGATCTATTTTTGGAACATCAAGCAAGGCAACTGGTGATCGGGAACCTGTCAGCGCAGCCCCCACAGGACCCTACAGGGCACGGAGTGGGGCAGGGCGGCAGCCACTCCTGTCAGAAAACTTCCCCAGCGTCCAGGGTGACTCAGGCCTTACACATCTAGGACCCTAATTAGCTCAGATAGGGCACCCAGTGGGGAGAAGCAGCTCCATTTCTGTCTCTGCTTGGTCACGGAGTTGCTGCGCCACTCGGCACTGTTTCTTCCCTTTCTGGGCCCCTGGCTTTTTGCTTGATGGTCGGATTGGTTTGGGTTGTGTTTTCTGTTTGTTTAGGAATTTGAGTGTTGTGGTGGTTGCTCCATTCTCCCTAGAGGGGATTGTATCAAGATCCACAGGGACACTGTTAACTTTAGGTCAGAAGACTCCAGCAAGTGACTAAAATTTGCTGGGCTCCAATTTCCTTACCAGCAAACTGGCTACTTAAAAGGTCATCTGCAGTGAGGGTCTCCTTCATTCCTTACCTGACCAGGTGAGCACAGAATTTAGAGCACAGCTTTTCATGTCTCGAATTTGATACAGTAATTTCATTTCTAATAACAGTAAATATTGGGGCTTGTTAGCCTGTTTTCAATCTCAGTTTCTCTAGTAATTAATTTTGATTGTATATTACAAAAGTACTATTGTACAGTGGCTTGAAATAATAGTAATAAAACCAGCACTTCACCACGGTCACTTGAGAACCACTGATCCTATGAAATTAAAAGCTGAGCTAGGGTAATACATAGAGAAATGGGTTTAAAATGACAACACTTTGATGTCTTTGTTGTTGTTAGGCACAGTAATGTAATAATAAAATTCTGTAAAATCTGAGGTAACCAGGATGACACTCCAAAGCATTTAGCCCTCCTGAGGGTCAGTTGTGGCCATGTATCTGGTGTCCTAACTGCACCAAGGGCCAAGGAGAGTGAGCTCCAAGCCAGCCTGACCTCACAGCACATGTCCGAGTCTCCTTTAGTTTCTGTGCCTGAGAGGGATGAGGTACCCAGAAGGGTACCAGGTACACAGCAGGAGCTGAGGCCCAGAACATGGCACAGGCTGTGGCAGGCATTTTTAGGGCTGTTGGGCTACCTGGGAATCCCAGGCTGCAATGTGAGAACCGCATTCATGTAAAGCAGTTGGAAGCCGCTACAGAGCCCCACCTGCACCTGTCCTCTGGCTGGGCCCCTGCATCGCGTCCTCTTGCCTTCCCTCTTGCCAGAGCCGTTGCAAGTGGGGATGAGGAATGGCAGAAACGCCTGGGTAGTGTTCTAGGATGTGCATCAGCCTTTGGTGGGTGAGACAACCTCAGGGAGTCATTCCTATTAGTGAGATGACCCACATGGGCCTGCTGTAGGACTCACTGCCGCCACCAGAGTGGGCCAGACGGATTGCTGTGCCAGTTCCAAAAGGAAGCCTTCAAGGTTGGCAGATTCTGCTTTTGGGAGCCCTGAGCCACCACGCTGAAGTTCATTTTTACACCCTGCTCTAGAGATCAGAGGTGTTAGGAGTCTGCTCTTACACCCTGCTCTAGAGCTCTGCTGCTACCCCACTCTGGCAGAGAGGTCGTGAGCAAAGAGAGGCCTGAAGCTGTTGGAGCTGGGGGGGGGGGGGGCAGGCATAACCCTTTCTTACTACCATACTAGTGCCGATGCCCTGGCACATCTTGAATGTTTCAGCTCACTGGAGCTTCTAGGTGCTTTCAGTCCCAGCAAACATAGTGAGAGACCCCTTAAGGCCCATGGAGCTTCAGCGATCTGGAACTGTTGCTGGGGAAATGTGTCATTCAGTAATCCATAACTGATATGGTGTCTTTAGGGAAAGCAGGTGAGGACCCTGGACTCCAGGAGCGGCTTCAATGTGCAGAGGCAGACTTCTTTATGATACTCGAGCACTAGAGTACAGAACATTTCTGGCTCAGCTGCTGAGGAACTTCTGGGGGCCCAGAAGCCTACACTGTAATGAGCATCCCAGGAAAATGGACTGTGATTTGAAAATTTCCAAATCAGTTGACTCCGAGAGTTCCCATGAAAATAGTCACAACAACTCAGAGTGATAAGCGTAGTCCTTTCCAGGGGTCACTGATAAGGGCAAGACATTCCCAAAAGGGAATAATTGCTGTCGAATGGTTAGGGGTTGGATGGGTCTCTATGACTCAGTATCTGCCTGTTCTCCATACACTCGCTGTCACAAATTGCCTTTCAGACACTTTGTCCTCTTTGCATTCCCCAGTTCATCAGTCTGCAATTAGAGCAGCAGAGGTTTTATGTACTGTGTGAACTCTGAGCCACTCATAGTCCCCTTCCCCCATGGCTTCCTGGAGACACACCATAATCCACTAGTAATGTCTGCCGTGTATGTGGGGAAGGGCAGCAAAAATACTGTCAGTGACATTCACCAGCTCTGCCCAATATTCTTTGCAGTGTTGCAAAAGCCTCCACACCTTTGTCTATTTCCTTTCTTCTTGGAAAACCTGTCCCTCCACTCCAGATTATGCATTTTTCTCATTTTAAAAAATGCAACTTGGACACCATCTTCCCATGGAGCTGGCTCTTGATTTTTCCAGAAACAAGGATCTTCTTTCTCCCCTAACCTCCTACAACCTCCACTTGTCTCTAGCCTAGATTTGCACCTTCCCCTGTGTAACCTCCTTCTTCTTGGCCACCATCTCAATCAGGTTGGATTCTTTTCAAGGGGAGGTATGAGATCAGTTTCATCTGTCTGCACTAAACTATCCCAAATCTACCCAAACCCGCTCTAACTGGGATGCTGTTATTTCTCCCTCACAAGTCACTGGGGGGAGGCTGGTATGCTGAGGCACGTGCAGGGGAGTAGTAGAGCCTCTACCTCCTGGGTGTGGAGGAGGTATCTTCAGGCTGCCCTGTGGCACACTGCAGAGCCTGGAGCTTGGGATGTGTCTTAGTTACTCTTCACTCATTGCTGGGACAAATACCCAGCACTGAAAATAAAGGAAGGAAAGCTTTATTTAGCTCACAGTTACTGGAGGTTTCAGTTCATATTCGGCTGGCCCAAGGCTGAGTGGAACAGGGCAGAGAGCATCCAGTTCATGGTGGTAGAACAGCAACAATTGCAACAGAGGCAAACTGACCAACCGGGGCAACAGAGAGAGTCTGTCTCTCTGTCTCTCTTTATATTGCATTCAGCCTGTCTGCCTTAGGCCACACCCATAATGCCAGAAGGACTCAGACCCATAGTACTAAAACACATAATCCCAGTGAATCATGAGTCAAGTCTCAAACTCTAGAAGTCCCCACCCCATGATTGCATGAGGCTTTGGATGGACAACTAGACATAAACCATAACAGGATGCATTCATTTCTTGCCAAGCCTGCTGCAGTACCAGCCCAGCTCAGACCTTCTCCTGAGGCACCACCATGCCTGCACACAGCCAGTGTGCTGTAAGCATGTGAGGAGACCCTCTGGCCTCCATAGGAGCTGGAAAAGGACATGGTATGCACTCCAGCTCCAGCTCTTCTTCTCTGCCCTCTACCCAGCCCCAGGGTTGCAGACCACAGTTGAAATCCACTGGTCATGCAAGGCTCTCGCCCTGCTTTGACATTCATTTACTAGCCTGAGCTCCAGAGCAAAGCCAAGCAGAGCATTTCTCTCTGCAGGGTCAAGGCTGTGAACCCAGTGGGTCTGTTTCCTATTCTTCCTTGGCTTTGTGGAGTGAATGCTTAGCAGCCAGTGATGGAGGAGACTGCATCTCCTGCTTGTCCACCCCGCCTCTACCTGCCCCAGCAGCTCAGGCCCAGAGGAAGGGCTTCCCTAGAGTCCACAGCAAGTGTCAGAGCTGAGACAGAGCTAGGGCCCCTGTAACTGGGCCCCTTTCTGCGTCACTCCTCATTCACAAGAACCCTGCTGCTATCATAAAGCCATTGCTGGCCCAGGCACTGTGTTGGCCCCATCTCTCCCACCCCTCTCTCCCTTTCCTTCAGTGCCTTCCACCGCGCCTTTTTCAAGGTTTTCCAGGTTTCCCAGGTGCAGCCAAAGCCGAGGTGGCCAGAAGGCTGCCCTGTCTGACAGGTCCTGCCTGTGCCTCCTAGCCAGTCTTTGGGCTCCTTTCTTCCTTTATCAGCCTGTGACCAAAGCCTGAAGTCTCCTTGAACCTATCTATTCTATGAGTGCTATTTGTCTGGCACTGTTTTAGGATTCATGTTCTATATTTCTATACTTTTTATTTCTGGCTCATTAAAAATAAAATAAAGAAAAAAATCAGATAACTCTATAAACCAAAGAATATCCACCTAATGTCAAATAACAGTCTCTTCCAGACAAACTCATTTGTGGGCATTTGGCCTTTGGGAGCTGTTTTTCTGTGGCTCATGACCACCAGGCCACCAGAAAAGAACTCTTTGCAGCCCCAGAGAGGCTGCATAATGCCAGACATCATGCTGTTTTCCCCACTTCTCTCTTTAGGTTACAATCTGGGCCTGGGCCTGGGCCTGGCTCACTTCTAACTCAGTAGGATCAGGAGTCCCCTCTATCTGTGCCACCCATTGCAGTCTCCCCACAACCACACTCTCCTGAACACTGCTTGTTTCCATCCTCAGTAGCCATGGCTCAGTTCTATGGCTCCTAGCTGCAAACTCCTGGGGCCCCCGCACAGCTCACATTTCTCATGGCTTTGCCATGTGCTGCAAAGCCCCATCGTCCCATGCTTTCCGATCTACTGTGGCCCAGCGCTGCCCTGAGACTCAGCTCCCTGTGGATTTGAAATCAGGTCTGTTGAAGTCAATTCCAGGATCACTCCTGCTACACCTCACTGTGGAAACTGCACCTGCACTGCTTCCCACTTAGTGCTCTATAGCTCGCAAAGCTTCTCCCGAGTGTCCTCCTGCAGCTCTCTCCCTGTGCTGTGACACATGGCCCTGTTCCTCTATGAGTAATTTGTGTATATGTAGCATGCAGATAACATGACCCACTGTGAAAGAGATCCCCCAAGAAAGGGGCATGGACAAAGGCAGTGCCACCTGGAGCAGTTGAAAGGCTTCCAGGAGGATATGAGCTTTGTGCTGGGCCTCAAGGCCTTCACCACTAGGAGGGTGGGGTGTGTTCTGGTGAGTGGAGCAAAATGGGCAGGAGAACTGGGTGGAATCCCCATCTACCTCAGTTAGAAAGCACATGAAAGGGTTCGCCTCTCTCCTCTGAAAGTACCCAGGAAAGATGGTGGCCTGGGAGCTATGGCATTGAAAGGCCCTGGACTGCCCCCATCAAGTCTAGAGCAGCCAGCTTGGTGTGCTCCAAATATGGCTTCTGTCCCTGAATTCTAAATACCACTTAACTTTATTTACACTATAAAAACAGATACTCAGCTCCATTATTGGAAAGCTTTTAATAATGCTTGGAACAATTTAGGCATGTGAATCTATTTTCAACTGTATGTTTTATGACCTCTAAATACAGAACATGTATTTCTGATGAAAATTTAGAGTCTGAACTAAGTACTGGGACTGCAGACATTTACTAGATTTTGAAGATGAAGAGAGACAGTACAATTATTCACAGATAATATTTTCTGTCAGTTATATGGCAAAATAATACTAGCTTAGATATATAAGGTTAAATTAACAATAATTTCAACTTCTTGGTTTTCCTTATTTTTTCTTTCTTTTTGTGATATGAGGGGTTGAATCCAGGGACTCTTTGCCTCTAAATTACCCCACCAGCCCATTTAAAATTTTATTTGATCTTGAAACAGGCTAAGTTGCCCAGGGTGGGCTTGAATATGTGATCATCCTGCCTCAGTCACTCAAGTACCCAGAATTATAGCATAAACCACTATACCTGGCTAGTTGTCTTTTTTTAAATGTAGCTGCTGGATTAAAATTCCAGGGCACCTGAATATGTGAGGAAAGCCCCACCCTATGCCCAACTTTTCTATTAGTCCAACTAAAGCTGCTCCAAAAAGCAATCTATTTACTAAAAAGGTAAATTCCAGACTAGAAGTGTGGCTCAGGCAGGGTTAGAGAATTTGCTATCATAAGTGAGGCCCTGGGCTCTGCCCCTTATACCACAAAGAAGGAAAAAAAAAATATAAAAGCAAATCATCATATTATTATCGTGTAGAAAAGGTATAACACAAAATTATGAAGCATACAATTCTTGATAAGAAACAACTGTATCACTGGCGTTGTAAATAAATAAATCCTCAGATCGCTGTATCTCGGTTGCATTACACAGAATTTCTGTGGGACAGCGCTGGCCTGAGGTCCCTGCCCAGCCACCAGCCCAGGTCACAGACACTCCAGAGCTGGTATTATTGGTGGCTAGGGAGCTGCTCGGAGCAGTTCCCTTCAGAAAGACCCCTGGTTCACTGGGCTGGGGGAATGGGCCTGGGGCAGCCCGGCTGCTCATATGCTAGGGAAAAGAGGCCTGATTTCAGACCATGGCTGCAGACTCTCTCCCTAAAGCTGCAGATGTCTGAGCACTCAGGTTCTGGGGCTCTGGGGCCCTGGCACCTTCTGAAAGGCCTCTACTCTGCCCTGAGCACCAGATCCACAGCGAGGTGGAAGACAGGTGAGGGCCGATCACGGCCCACAGGCTGCAGATGGACCCTGGCCAGTGCTCTTGGGAGTTTGCGTCTCCCCAAGAGCCACCAGCCCAGCTGGGAGCTGCCCACTGAAAATGAACTGGTCACCCACGGAGGAGACCCAGGAGAGCTCCTGGCATGGAAAACAGCCTGAACTGGTCACCAGTTCCCATTCCTCTAGGACAAGAGCCAGCCCAGAGGCCAGCTCTGGCTGGCACCTCTACCCTGGGCTAGGGAGGCATTTTCTCTGTGCCTGGCCTCTCTACCCTCCCAATCAACACTCGGGCCACATACAGGCAGCTCAGTATTTGCTTAAGACAACTTGTTCACCTGTGGATTTGGAGGACATAGATGAGGTGCCGCCCACCTGGGTCATAGAGCCTACCTTGACAATGTCTTCATTAATGTTCTTGGGGTCTCTGTTCACCAAGTCAATCTCCTTAAAGTGAATGTCCTTGACAATCTGGGCCTCCAGGTCCGTGTGCTCCTCAGCCATCATCGCAGAGCTGTCCCCGGAGCTCTAAGCCTTTCAGCCGGTAGGCTGAGAATCCACAGGGCAGAGAGACCAGTTCAGGGCCCCCAGATTTGTGTCCTATGGCTAACAGGCCCCACCCAGCATGCCAGCAGACAGCTGTCCCACATAACTTCAGCCGGCCTCTCGGTAAAGCCACCGTGGCCGACCTCCAAGCTAAAATTAAGACTGGAGCACTTCTGGAAGGCAGGGTGTTCCTTAAAGGGGGCTGCTACTAGGTCCCAGCCCCATGCGTGAGCACCAGCCTGGCACTCCCTGGCCCCTGCCAGGAACAAGCTTGCCCCCTCGCTGCCCAGGCGGCTGTCTCCCCCTCCCATGGGGCCTCTGGAATTTGCCACCACTGCCAGTGCCTGGCGCTCCTGGGAGCAGCTGCCCCAGAAGAGGTGAGATCTCTCCAGCTCTGTTTTGTGACCACCTGCTGTGTGATCTTAGGCACACATCCCCTCTCTGGGCCATCGTCTGGGACACTACGTAGCCTGAGCACTCTTCCTCTCCTGAAGAAGAAGAAATAGGCCCTGCGTTCCTAAGAAGAGTTTCCAGAACTGGAAACGTGGTCTCCTAGAATTTTGCACAGGCAGCTAGGGCCTGGGCATGCTGTCTGGGACCCTGGAGCAGCCTGGGGTTTTCCTGTTTCTGGGGATTTTCCTGGGGCAGGAGTTGATGGACTGGCTGTGGGGTAGGCCTGAGCATGAGCCACAGCAAAGCCTCCTGCCCCCTCTTCATTGTCTTGAAGCTCCAGCAGGTGAGAGGTGAAGGCGCAAGCTTCCATTCAGCTACCTATCTACTTATACAGGCAGGACTTGCTGAGACCTGGGGACAAGGGGACAAAGAAGGCTCTATCCCCTTGAGAAGCTCCTAATCTGGAGGGACAGACACCGAGAGAGCGATATGAACCAGAAACGTTTTACACAGAGCTTTGCTGGAGGCAGCGGCTTACCCCTAGGGAATCAGAAGTGCTTCCTATGGGAGGTAGCTGCAGAGTTGGGTGCTGAGGGCCAAGGAGCCCCCACCACACTTCTGGAGGAAGGATGGCTGCTAGCAGAAGCCAGGCCGCAGCAGAGAGGACATTTGAATACCACTGAGTAAACGGTAAACTACAGAATGTTTGTAACTAAGAAGCATATATCGGGGTCGTCGAGATGGTTCAGTGGTCTAAAGTGCCTGCTTAGGAAAGCTCAGGCAACTGCAGGGACTGCAGTTCGATCGCCAGCACCACATGCTGCGCCAGCCCCACCACCAGGGCAGGCTGAGCCGGCCACTAAATAAATAAATAAATAAATAAGCAAACAAAACAAGCAAACAGATAAATAAGTGAAGTTTAAAAAAAAAAAAAGAAGCATATATCAAGTCTAGAAAATAACCAAGTACTGTCAATAATTGAATATTATTTTATTTACATCAAACTATTTCGACCACTCTTTTCTTCTATTACAGGAAGGCAGCAGTTCCTCTCTTGAAAAGACTGAAATGTTGAAAAGTATAAAAGGGAGAGCATATTTTCTTATTGGCATATGTTTGCTATGCACACTAATTGCATTTATCTTAGTAAATATACATATCAAATCTTAATTACTTTAACATCTCCTTTCCCTCCTGTTCCTCCATCCCCAGATCCCATCACTGCAACTATAACACTGAAAGATTAATTATTAGGATCCCATAATTAAGGCTAATTCCCAGATGATTAAAAGTTCACAGTGAGAATTCCAGCACTTGAGAGGCTGAGGCAAGAGGATCAGTGTGAGTTCAAGACCAGCCTAGGCTACAAAAGTGAGCTCAAGGCCAGCCTGAACTGCATTTTTGTCTCAAAAAGAAAAAAAAAATGTTCACAGCGAGGGACAGGGAGATAGGTCAGTAGAATAAGAGCCAGCCTGGCAAGTGCAGGGTCCTGAGTTCAATCTTCAGTACCACCAAAAAAAAAAAAAGAAGTTCACAATGAATATGTTGGTGGTGGGCTCCTAGGTGGCCATGGCACCCAATGGAATGGTTTAGGGGTAAAAGCACATCTTTTAGTGGACAGTGTAGGACAGGTGGACAGTCACCAGTGTTAGTCCTAGGAAAACAAAATCACTACACCTCACATTTGAATCCTACACTGAGAACTTCATTCATTATAAAAGGAAAATGTTAGACTAAGTTTGTATTTTGCTTTGAAAGCTGCAAAGGACAAGGGACAATGCTTTGTACATGGTAAAATATTTGTTAGAATTTGTCTGCTGTTATTAGAGCAGATAATTATAAAATCCTTCAATGATCTCCAGTGATATGTTGTGATTTTTTAATTTCTTGATTTAAATAAAAAACATTTGCACTGCCTTTCGACTGGAACCGCCATCTTCCAGTAATTTGTCAAAATGACTAACACAAAGGGCAAGAGAAGGGGAACCTGGTATATGTTCTCCAGGCCTTTTAGAAAACATGGGGTGGTTCCTTTGGCTACATACATGCAAATCTACAAAAAGGGTGATATTGTAGACATCAAGGGAATAGGTACTGTGCAAAAAGGAATGCCTCACAAATGTTACCATGGCAAAACAGGAAGAGTTTACAATGTTACCCAGCATGCTGTTGGCATTGTTGTAAACAAGCAAGTTAACGGTAAGATACTTGCCAAGAGGATTAATGTACATATTGAGCATATTAAACACTCAAAAAGTCATGATAGCTTCTTGAAACGTGTCAAGGAAAATGATTAGAAAAAGAAAGAAGCCAAAGAGAAAAGTACCTGGGTTCAACTGAAATGCCAGTCTGCCCCTCCCAGAGAAGCACACTTTGGGAAGGAACCTGAGTTGTTGGAACCTATTCCCTATGAATTCATGGCATAAACTGGGATATTGCTCTGCCATTCACCACCTAATTGGCAACTTAAGTATTCTAAGTCCTATGTATGTAAAAATAAAATCATCCTATGTTGTAAGGGCGATTTTCTTAGTTGAAGAGGTATGCAGTGCCTTTTTACCTCAAAAATATTTCAGCAGATTTTCGCTGTAGCTAGTAATTGTGTCTGGTCTTCACTCTTCAGTGTTTTTCTTGCTGAAAAGTATTGCTGAGGTATTGTGCAGGTGTATACCCAAATATTCAAATATTTATAAAATATTTATATTGGCTTGAAGATCCTGTAAATCACCATGGGGAAAAACTGTATCCAAATAAATGGAAGTCACTTCAGAAACAAATGTAAGTCCTTTTCAGTTAAATAAATTGTTTAAAGTAAAAGAAAAAAAAAACATTTGCACTGAGGAAGAAAAAGAGGAAGAAGAAAGGGCGAAGGAAGAGGAGATGAAGTGTGGATTGATGTGCTGAGTAGCTTGGGGCGGTAGAGCCCAGGTGTCTGGGGATGGGGCAGACGACTTGGCCAGTCCCTGGCCTGGCTGTAAGGTGTTCCCAGTGTCATGCTACAGAGTATGGATTTTTACCTACAAGTATTGGGAGGGCACCAAAGGCTTCAAGGAGGCAGAGGTACCAGGCTTGTGTGTGGGGAAGCTGCCTGGTGTCCAGCTGGCGAGTGGATTGCAGCTGGGTGAAGCTTGAGGCAAGAAGGCTGATCAGAAACCTGGTGGTAATTGAGACCTGTGGTTGACTATCAAAAAGATCCAAAAGTAACAGTGGCTGCAATAAGATACAGACTCTCTCGAGGCATGTAGTTCATTCAGACCTAC
>PVKN010033836.1:0-11952 GCA_004027915.1 Capromys pilorides
GCCTAGTTCATAATTTTTATTCCATTATATGAAATAGCCTATTGTGTATTAATTAATAATCTTGAATGCTTTAAAAATCTGATAACCTGCTCTGTATTTTTAGTTTTCAACTTTCTATTGAAAATAAAATGTCTTTAACCTCCTTGAAAATAGTAAGTAGGCTTATTTAAAAACCTGTGTCTACAGGTGCTTATATCTAGAACCTCTGTAGATCTGCTCTGGTCTGTCATTTTTGTTTGCAGGTGCTTTAATCTGCTGAGTTATTTGGCCAGCCCATACTATGCAGTTTGAGTTAGCCTTGTGCTCAGTTTCGTAGCACTTAGGTTGGTCTGGAATTCACAGTGATCCTCCTGACTCAACCTCCCAACCCTGGGATTACAGACATACACCACCACACTGGGTTCTGAGGCTAGCAAGATGTATCCAGAGTTCTGGGTCCATCACAGCATGTGGGCAAGGGATCAAACTCAGGACCTTGCACTTGCCAGGCAAGCACCTATGCCTCTGAGCTATCTCCCTGGCTTCATTTTATGTTGTTTATATATTACATTTCATCATTTCATGTGTATTATACTTCTAAGCTTAACATATACCCATTTCCAAGCTATTTTGCAGTACACTTAAAGTAGCATTATGCTAACTGCCTGGTATAATCATGGCAAATACTGCAGTTATACAATTTATGTTTTGCCACTTGGGTTGTATTCCATCTTCACTCATTGCTTCAGTAAAAATTTGTATTCAAATCATCTTATTTCAAAATTAACATTATTAACTTATGTGTTCTTAGAAGTTGAATGCTAAGTTAAAGACGTGTGTATTTTTAAGGCTACTGAACTATTATACCCAACGACCTTTCTCTGTGCACGGCGTTCACCATGTGCACAGACCTCACACATTTGCATGACTCACATTGTATCTGTTTCTCTAGTGAGCTCTGACTTATTTTGAAAAACTGAGAATAGAAACACAATTTTTTACGAATCTTTAGGTCTTCATATCGGAAGGCTTCCATATTATGTAAAGTTTTGATTAAATATATTTGTAGCTTTTTTCCTCAAAAATTTAATTCCATGTTGATAGACCACTGATTTTTGTGTTTTAAGAAATGAAATATACTCTTCAGCACAGACCTTCATTCCAGTAACCAAGTCATGAACAAGGGCATCAATACATATTGAAAGAGCCACATACAAAGTTAAAATTGAAGTTGTCTTTGTAGTCAAGAGGTCTAAACCTGGGAATAAAAATGACATCTGTGTGCTACCATCACTTAAATAGAAAGGGGCAAGTTTCAGAAGTTATTATGGTAAAGACAGGTGTTTCAAAAATAAAGTGTGACTGGAAATACAAAAAACTAGAGGGATATTATGACCCTGGATGACTGTCAGTAACACAGAAAGCATTCCACGGTGACTTCTCAGGACCATTCTTTTATTGCAGGCAGCAGGCTGAAGGTAGACAGCTTAGGGATGCAGGCATACTTTCACAGGTCTGTAGCTTTGGGGATAACTGAGGTACTAATCACTCTAGGATTTGACAGGCAAATGGAGGTTAACCAGCATCACCCCTGGCGTTGTGTTCCTGGCATTGTACTTGATGCTGCTAAGCACAATTGGAATTTCCTTGGAAAACTAGAAGTTGGAAGCTGTCAGAGAAAGTCTAGTCTCAGCTCAATGTTCATGCAGGTGTGTAGCAGATTTAAAAATTCTAAATGCAGCAAGCAGATAAGGGAGGGCTTATTACTGTTAAGGATTAATTTTATGAGAGTTTTACAAATCAGTTTGTTGAATTCTCCAACAATGTATCAAAGGCACTAGGGGAGTCCAGGTAGAGATATGGGAATTTAAAGCTAACGTGTTTATAGCTGAGTAATACTCCATTGTATAAAAACACCACATTTTTTTTTCATCCATTCCTCAGGTGATGGACATTTTGCTTGTTTCCAAGATTTGGAACATATATATTACTATGGTATGATGTTTTCAGGTTTTTGGGAAAACTCCCAGTAGGGATAGCTGGATTGAATGGGATTTTAAGTCCTAGTTTTTTAAGGAGTCTCCACACTGCTTTCCATAATGGTTGCACCAGTCTGCATTCCCACCAGCAGTGGAGAAGGATTCCTTTCTCCCCACAGCCTCTCCAACATTTGTTATTGATTGATTTCTTTATGATAGCCATTTTTTCTGGTGTGAGTTGGTAGCTCAGTGTTGGTTTAATTTGAATTTCGCAAATGGCTAGTGATGTGATGAATTTTTTCATGTATTTATTTGCTTCTTGTATTTCTTCTTCTAAGAAGTGTGTGTTCATCTCAGATGCCCATATTTGGATTGTGTCTTTAAATTTTGGGGCTTTAATGTTTCTTAGTTCTTTATAAATTCTACAGAGGAGATCTTTGTCTTAGTGTTTATTAGTTAAGATTTTTTTTGAAATTTGTGGGTTTTCTGCTCACTCTGTTAACATGTAATACTAAAATCATGCCTGAAATACCTGTCATTTTGGTCTTCTAGATGTGTACTGCTTCTAATGTCATATCAATTATTGCAATACTCTCTTTAAAGTAAATATTTGAAAAAAAAGATAAAAGAGAACAAGAGACAAGAAAAAATACAGCTAAAGTGTTAGGATGATTTATTGGAGAAGAAAACAAAGAAATAAAGTGGAAAGACTGGATGACAGGTGCACAATTTCTAGAAGCGCATTTGTAAAATCGCATGCCCCCTGCAGGTAAGATTGTGAATAACGTGTTCACAGTTTCTACTATCTCCCAAGACCAAGGTGTGGTAGTTAGGATGACTGTGATTGCTATGTTTCAGATTGTTGATTGGATTCAGATTTTATTATTAGTCTGAACTATCTTGGGGGTAGAGACTAATTATTTTAAATTATCTTTATTTGATGTGAAAAGGCAGTAGGCGTGACTTTATTGGTTTGAATGCCCACAGCAGTCTTTTGGCTTGAAAAATCTAATACGTTCAAGTAATTTCTCTTGAAAGTTCCAAATTGGCGAAGACTTTTTTTATTTTAAAGAGAAAAAGACAATAAAAACAATGATACCACCAGTTTCAAAACAAGATAACACGAGGTTAACAATGGTTGATATATTGCATATTGTTATCTTCAAAGTAGTTGTTCAGATAACAAAATATAGCCATGAGGGACTAATCAAACAATATAAGCATAAAACATTCTTTATAATAAACTAATAGAAATTAGTAATGTATTTATTTTAGCTATCTTGTGTGCATGTATGTATATAGGTATATATATAAAACACACACACACACACACACACATATATATATATATATATATATATACACACACACACATACATACACATATATAATATTTGTTTTCTTTCCTTTTTTCCCCCTCTATCCCAGCTGTTCTTTTCTTTTGAGCAGTTCATTCCCCTTCCAAAATATCTATTGTAAATTTTGGATTTTTTTCCCCAGGACTGAGGTTCAAATTCATGACGTTGCACCTGCCAGACAGGCACTTGTGCCACAGAGCTATCACCCCAGCCCCAATTTTGGATTTTTTTAAAGACAAAAGTATTTTTATTGGGGAAAAGAAAGCTTTAGTCTGAGAGAGAGACAGAAAGGGACTCTGTCCAAGGAATCCATTTTTCTAGGGATTTTTTCTTGGAGGTGAAGCAGGTCTAAGGTGGAAAACATGAGAACTCAGTAGGTGGGCAGGGGTTGGGACAATACTAAGGCCAACCAATAACATAAAAGAATAATTGCTCAGATAAAATTGATTAAATTGGGATCTAATGGGCAATCAAGTTGTGTAACAAGCTTGTATGAATACAGAACAGGGGCTCTTTCTGTAGGAGCTTGGGTTAGTGACTCTTCCTGGCTTTTTTAAGGTTATTGATACCTATTTAGAATATCATACATTTTGGCTCTTATTTACTTTTCCAGTTTCTTAGACTAGGGAGACAATATAATGTTTATACATGTGAATATGATTTATTTTACATAGGAGTATGGTGAAGACAATTTTGAAAAAATAAATCTTTAATAGAAACCCAACAGAAAATATTTAAGTAATGAACATTTGAATTCCCAAGGACTTCTTTACCTCTTGTACTTAGAGACAAATGATGATGGATTTGAGGTGTGTGTGTATATGTGTGTGCGTGCGTGTGTGTGTGTGTGAGAAAGAGAGAGAGAGACAGAGAGAGAGAGAGAGAGGAAGTTGGCTGTCAGAAAAAATTTTTGGCTCTAGTTTTGTTCAAGGTGAGCAAAAATATTAGACAATTTAGAAATAAATACCTTATTCCTCTCATAAGACACACAAAATTACCCTTGAAGCAACACAAAAACAAACATCACTATGCATTTTCATCTCCCTCATAAATATTAACAGCACAAAGGAGAGCTTGGATTGTTTTATTCTTAACTTGACCAAATTATTTTTCCCTTTCAAAAACACTTTATTTTCCACTCCTCCTTTCCTTCCTTTCACCTGTGAATGGTAAAGTGAGCTTCACATATTTGATTCTGAGATAGAGCAGAGTATAGAGAAACCAACACACAAGTGTTACTCTTTGCAGAGGCTACGGGCTAGAAAAGACAAAAACATAGACTACCTTCTTTCAAAATAATTTTATTTTTGTGATACCCTTTTATTAATGCTTATTGTTTGCAGTTCAATATATTGCTCATAACACAAGCTGAATTGTTCTATTTTCATGAACCACTACTCTAACACTGTGTTCCTTCCAAGAATAAAATCCTTGCCTTGGAAGTCGCAGAACACAGCCAAGCCCCAGCCGTCAGTGAGTCATGGGGAATGGGTTTGGTACCGTGTTAGAGTTTTCCAGGGAGAGAGTGTTGCTTCCAAAGTTGTACTCTGCGGAGTATTTTGAGACTCAAACTAGGGTACCTTGTGTTAGTGTTCCCAGAGCTAGATCTGGTGCACATGTTCATAATGCTAGCAGACAGGAGTTAAATATCGATGCACAGTACTTCTGGGTGCCAGGACAGCATCGAGTGTTAAACATCGCTTCAGGAAAAATGTATTTACACACATGCTGACAGTTCATTTCAAGGAGGGAGCCTCATGTCTGCTCCTCACGCTGCAGCTTCAATCTTCCCACTGTGAAATTTTAGACAGTTTGTCTGCAGAGACTCAGCCAGACCTATTAATATTTATGCATTCCATTCACACTCCAGTCAGAGCATATAAGTTGCAGATCTTTCTGATTTGGAAGCTATTAAGATTCATGACCCCTTTAGCTATTTACTTCTTGTGGTCCAGGAGCCTTTGCAATCAGCTTATACTGAAGAAGAAAGCACAAATCATTACCGCTCAAATATTGTCCTGTATTGTGACCATTTGTAGTCCATCAAAAGGGTGTTAAGAACTTTAATGCATTCATTTATCTCAAGACACAGGTTATTAGACGAGGCATTCTTTTCTTGGGAAAGGATAGAATAGAAGCATTATTTACACCTAAAAATTGCTTTTTTAATTCCAAATTAGTGACCAGAGTGAAGCTTTATATGTTATTAAGAAGTAATATCCAATCAATTTTTTCATTTTGAGAACAGACATTGATTGAACAAATGATGCGGATGATGTCCTGAATGGGACAGAACAAACAACAATGAAATGCTTAAATGTGTGGTGATAGGCTTGTCTCTGAAGAAATTCTATTCTCTTCACATAGTAAGTCTTACATTCTTTGGTTTACAAAGAATTGTGAAATTGGAGAAATACCTTATATCTAATTAATTTTAAGATTATTTGATGTTTCATTAAAGTCTCTAAGATGTTTAATTCTATTCTATCAAGATGGTCTTATTCTACTGAATAAAAAATGAAAAGTTAGAAAATTCATGGCAGGGAAGGAGAGTGAATTAATATTTATTAGGTGCTTATTATCGACTAACCTTTTACATTTATTAATTACTTTGACCTTTGCAAAAACCTATGTAATAGATATCATTATTGCCATTTGTTGAATAGAAATGGAATTGTAGAAGAGATCAAGTAGCTTACCCAAGGCCACACAATTAGTAAATAAAATTCTAACTCAATTTTGCACTGTTTCTAATTCTATGCTATTTCTGTGCTGTTTTACTTATGTTTCTTGAGAAATACTATGCTATTGCTGCCAAAAGATCACATTTTTGTAGACTTACTCCCTATAGGGAATGTTTCTAATGCAAAATGTGAAGTTTGTGAGTTCCCCAAAATAAGCCAGGAATGTTGGTCTACTTCCAGTTCATCATTTATTTCCTAACCTTCCAGTCAAAACTAAAACAAACCAAGTCAAACCCAAAGAAATTCCTTTGTAAAAACTACCATGACCTCCATCATTATCACCTTTACCCCCTCATCTCCACCACCTTCTTTCCCATTCTCACCTACCACCTATAGGGTAAATTATTAAATTAAATTAGACCGAAGTAGTTGTTATTTTCTTGAGTTGTCAAATAAAATGTATTATATATTTGGGATAAAAGACCAAAGCATTTTTGCAAAGTCTGGAAACATATTTGCAAGCACAAACTTTTGAAGACTTTCCCAATTCATCTATATTTAAAAGTATTATTGTTTAAAATAAAGTAGATGACTTTGTTTGCTCTGAAGGTCAACTGAGATGCTACAGTGTTTAATTTGCATAGCTCCAGCTTTAGGTGGATGAGAGCAGTGGTTTTGGTGAGAGCTGAGTCCTGAGACTGTTTTATACTCAGGATTTGAGATTTTCAGGAAAGTGCAGATCCACAGAGATTGAGATAATTTTTCTTTAGAAAAAACAGTGGAAAAATCATGTCACAATGAGCATGAGGCCTTAGCACTGCCCATCTCTGCTGTCAAAAAACAAGACCCTGTGGTGACTCATGTCTAATAAATTTATTCAGCTGTACAGCACGTTAAAATGGGTAAAGTAAATTTAAAGGAAAAAGGCTCCAGGGAACAGCCAATTCCTTTTATATTAAAGACAAATAAAACAACAACAATGAAAAGAAATCTGAAATCCATTCCATCTCCCATAGTCAAAATAGCCTTTGAAAGGCTGTTTCTTTTAGGGAAAAGGACACATTTCTGATTCTGTGCCGCTTTATGGCGATTACCATCTTTTTGTTTTCATCTGGTTTTCTGAGGGCTGGGAAGAAGATGAAATAACTTCTGATGGCCTTGATTTTAATTTTCCACTCATGTTCTTTCTCTGGCATCATGAGAAGGAGCTGCCTCATGAGGACAAACTTTACTCTGGAGCCTCCCTTTGAGGATTAAAGTTAAAGACAAGGTGATTCTGCTCCGTGCAGGTTGTACCCCTCACAGCCTATAAGATTGCTTTCAGATGACTCAGCCTTGGCTCTGAGGAAGGAAAACAGGTCAGGTTTTCTGTGCACCACACACTACAAACCTAACTAAGCTCCACCTGAAATTCTCTGTCAACTTCCTGTTGGCTGAAAGTTAAAGGCAGTGGCTGTTTAATTCTTGAAGTATGTGCCCAAAAAGAATTTTGCATGATAGTCAAAATATTTCTTCCATGCATATTTTCACCCGAAGAAGGTTTAAATGGGATTTTGAAATATCTTAAGCCATCCCGTTATTCATCTCAGTTAGTCTCCTTTCAACAGGACCATTGCACTTTATCAGAAATGGTCCGGGCTGCAGGCATTTTAATTGAAGATAGAAAAGTAACAGAGAAAAGGGGCAAGCTTGTTCCTCAACTGTGTCATAATTGTATTTTAAGAAGCTGATACTACTACAGAAAGAGTAAAATAAAGACAAATACCTCACATATTATTATTAGGATATTAACCAGTGCTATGCTGTAAATGTCACCCAGTTATGTATTATGCAGAAAAGCCATAATTCTGAGCTCAAGAGCACCACTCTTTACTAATTGCCAGTAGCACTGATTTCTAACCCTCTTCCTTCACCTACTCCAGCTCTTATTCTTTACTACCTGCTGCCTTTTTTCACTGCATTTTTCCCTCGTGGTCCACTTACTCTTATTTGTAGCTCTCTGTGTGATAGTCTCACCTGCTGTGCTGTTACCTTTCCAAACAAGATCAATGCTTCACACATTAGTCCCTTTTAAACCATTAATTTGTGGGCTTCATTAGTTTGGCACATGGCCATTGCATAATAAACACTTATTTCATCAACGAGTACTACATTGAACAATTAGTAGACTACGACTTTGTACTTTAACACACACACACTTCTAGAGTGCAAATCTGTCAGAAATAGAATCAACAGATTAATAATTTTCAGGCTTCACACAGAGCAGATGGGTTAAAGAAGCCCATCTTGCCAAAGGATTAAGATTCTTCTTCAAACATCATGAAAAATAAGAAGAGGAATAGTTCAGTATAGCAATAAAGCAAGCATGGTTTGTGAGATATGTACAGGAAAATGATCATAATTTGGCCTGAAAATATTTTTAATATACTCATGTTGGTATTGGGCAAATTACAGTAAACTGAGCCAATAGTCTTCATGAAATTTCCTTGTAAGGAAATATATACATCCCTTTCAGTACAGGTTCCCTAGAGTATCTAAACAAATTGTGCTGTTAGGCGCCATATTCCATTAATTTTGCATAAAATTTCAGTTTCTCAAGCACCTAGATATGCACTTGTACCTTTTTCACAACCAATCAAATTTTTAGTGACGTAGAATGATTACCTGTATGTAAGTCTATTTTCTTCCAGTATAGTAGAATACTCAAGACTTTTTTTTATATACTTAGTATAGGACCTGCAGGGTCTCACTCCACAGATTAGACTCATAGTGATCCTCCTGTTTTCAGCCTCCCAAGTGCTGGAATTACAGGCATGTGCCATTACATCCAGTCTAAGCATGGGTTATTTATAAAAATGAGACATTTGTTCCTTAAAGTCTGGAGGCTGGGAAGTCAAAAGCATGGTACTAGCATCGGGGGAAGCCATTGTTGATGCATCATAATGTGACAGAGGGCATCACATGGCAAGGATGCAAGTTTGGGTCCCTCTTCCTCCTCTTACAATGCTACCAACCATAGGATCTCATCTCATGGTCTCCGAAATGGCCCACTTACAAATGCTACTAATGTATATGTTTGGGAGTTAATTCTCTCATACATGAACTTTTGAGGGACATACTCAAACCACAGCACATGACCTGCTGAGAGTAGGTGGTTGGTGAGGAGAGAGATTGAGGCCCAAGCCTATACCTTTGCACATCATCCAATGTACTTTTCAGTATGTCATTTGCCTCTAGTTTAGGGAATATGGAGTTCCTACATCCTGCTTTACTTATTTCAAAGATAGTTGTATTTCATGGATTAAATATCCCATTGCTGTAGGTCAGTAAACTGTGATATATACAAATCAATGGTATTCATAATAAATCTGGTAAAGAAAAAATAAAAAAAAAAAAACCTTTCTTTTCTGTGGACCCAGTAAGGTAAGTCTGACCTCCAAGTTTTCTGATGAACTTTGTTTTAGGAAAATCTGCATTAAATATATATCAAATATATAAATTATGGCAGCAAAAATCAGGAGAGTATTTGTTCAGTTGCTATTTAAGAATAAACGTGGTTTTAGAAAACTCAGTGTTAGAGCAAAAAGACACTGAAGAGGTATTTGTAATATTTAGGGTGAACTATGTTTTTTTTTCATTCAGATTGCTTCTATGCATAACAATTCTTTATTTTTGTCTTAGACTTAGCTGCTTTATCTCTTAATGCCAGAAAAGCTTTGTAAAATTGTTTTATTTTTAGACTTCTAAAAATTGTGGCAGGGATAACTTTGCTTCAGTATTCTCTCTGTGTCTCTGTCTCTGTCCCTTTCAATTTCTTTTCTTTCTCTCTTTCTTTTTCCAAAAAACAAAGAGTTTTAGCTATGCACCTGCATCATGAAACAAACATTTAGGGTCTTATCAGAACTTATCTCTTAGGCAGACGTGGTCACACGACTAACTACTGGCCCATGAGACATGAGGAGCAGGGAAAGGGATGTGTGGAACTTCTGAAATGCATCCTTTTTTGTGAGTGTATCTATTTGAGACAAAATTCTGCTATTTAGTTCAGGCTGGCCTGAGTGCACCTTGTAGCCCAGGCTGGCTCCATGTTGCAGAGATCCTTTTGCCTCAGTGAAATGTTTTCTTAAAGGGAGGGATGCGTGCCATCTTCACCCCTTTCTCATCCTGCTCCTCAGAAAGTTTTCCAGTGATAAATCCCCAAAATGAATACAATTTCAGTAAGATTACTTAAACTCCATCTGATTTTGAATCATTAAGTGGAATATATTCTGTGGAAGATGGTGCTGCAGAAGTCAAGCCCCTACCCGCCAAACGAAAGAGCTAGTGAATCCCTCTTGTCTAATCTGCTCCTGCTGAGTTGGGGTGTAATCTCTATGACATTCATTGTACAGATACAATATGGCAAAGGCGTTGAATGTAAGTCTTGTGATCATATTTTGCTGCATAAAGCATAGTTTTAACTGACTGGAGATTCTCCTATTGATCTTGAAGCACAATTCATGTTGTGAGCTGCTAATGAAGAGGGCTATTGGGAAAGGTGGCTGGCCCCTTGGTCCTCTTGGTCGAGAAGGCAGGCTTCCAGCTAGAGGCTAGAGACTTTAGTTATAAAGAGGTGGAGAAATGAATTCTGCCAACAGCCTAAATGAACTTTGAAGTATATTATTACGATGAACCTCCATGTGAATATACAGCCTATCTAGAGGCTGGATTGCAGCTGTGTTAGACTGAAATGGAGAATCTTACTCAACTTTGCCCAGAGTCCTGAGCCATGGAAAATAGGAGACAGTAAGTGAATGTTTCAAGCTGCCAAGTTTGTGGTGATTTGTTAGGCAGCAAGAAAAATTAAAACAACTCCCTACAGGTCAAATTGTTTTGTAGCAAAGAAAAATTTATTCAATGTCACTAGCTAAAGCCTGGTAAGGAAGATTTGGAGCCATCACAATAGGTGTAGAGATCCCAACAATAGAATTTTGCAGTTGAGTAGAGAAATTGAACTCAGTGAATAGGTGGAGAATTTTTGGCCAAGAAACAAGGGTAGGGATCAATGGATAGAAAATTACTAAGAGGAAATACTAGGAGCAAGAGAGATGCTAGTTAAACCCACTAAATAGGATCTGTTAAGATATCCTCTAAGGGACAGGGAGGATGAAGCAACTTAGTAATGTTAGAGGTTCTTACTCCTTTAATAGGGTTTTTGTTAAAACTGGATTTTATCAGATGTTCACAAATGAATCTAGGAGACAGTTCAGGGGATTACTAAAGTTTAGTTAAGAAAAGAATCTTTTTCAGTTTTGAGCATGTAAGTTCTATGACATTAGACATTAGTAAAATATTTAAATCTGTTGTCATGAGCAGACTTACTGATTTAAAAGCTGACTAAATCTTTCTACTTCTCAAAGAAATGTTTTGCATTCATGTAGTCATAATTCAAGGCTTATCTGAATTCCAAGGAGAGATATTTCAGAGTAATTCAAATAATGAATTTCCATCAAAATATTTGTAACATTCTTAGGAAGTGGATCATGTAAGCAGAAAAGCTTAGTTGTGGTAGGATTTTGGTGAGACAGGGTAATTTTTAGAAATGACTAATAGTTGGAATAGATGTCCAGAGACAACCACACAGGAAAGGTTGCATAATTACAACGGCTTACTCTAGAAGCAATTCTTTTCTCTACCTGACATTCCCCAGGTGGGAGGCATCTGGAGTGTTCTAGGACACAAAGAAACTTCTTGAACAAGTAAACTTGTTTTTGGCATATAAGGACCCATTTCAGAGTATATAGGAGCTGAGATGGTGAGAGTATTGGATAAAGAATTATTAAATGCTTGATATAAAAGAGGAGAAGTTGAACTAATACAGCACAGTAGTTAAGATCACTGCTTTCAGGTGAACTGGGATTAAACCATGAAGAAATTTTGAAAAGTACATTATTTGAATTACTCTGAAATATC
>PVKN010033837.1:0-11952 GCA_004027915.1 Capromys pilorides
TCAGGAGGCACAAGGAAATGACAGGTTCAGGACCTGCACCAATAGCCCTCCTGGAGCTCTGTCCTCAGCAGGGACCTTCCCCTGTGCCTCTGACTGCTGGGAATCAGGTCCTCATCTCCACAGCCCTCAGGTGACAAATCTGTCCTTCACTGTCCCTGTTTCACAACAGGGTGAGAGTCAGGGCTGCAGGCCGGGCAAACACCTATGAGCATGGAGCATCCCACAGTGTGGGGGGCTACACTTCTTGGGGCTGAAGTGGAGATGCTGGCCCCACCCCTACCTGCTGGCTTCCTCCTCCACATCACGAAAGCAACCATACATCCAATGACGGCGGCTACAAGGAGAATCACAGCAGCCACAACCCCCAGGATGAGGTTGGGGGGCTGAGGAGTCGACTCTGGAAAGGGAAGGGAGGTGGAGAGAAAGGAAAGCGAGGTGAACAGCTGTTAGTTTTGGGATCTCAGTGCACCCCAAAGCCTCACACAAATGTGGGGAATGCAGAAGCTGACTGCGCTGTGGGGCTCAGCGCTGACTTGATCAGGAGCTGGTGAGGGGAAGAGCAGGGCTGCTGTGCTGTGGCCTCGCAGGAGGAACAGTCTGATAAGGAAGTAGAATGTGGCAATGCATAGCTTCCTCTACCCGCAGTTCTGGTGAAGGGCCCCACTGCAGACTCAGTGTTCCGGGATGCGTGGTTTCTGCTTATCAGCTTGGTCCTGGGAAATTCGTCTTTTTTTTTAAATTCTGTAATTTATTTGAATAAAAATTATATAACTGGGGATTGAAAAAGAAGAATGTCAATAAAAATACTTCCTTTTTTACTGAAAATATTTTAGAATAGAAGAGGATGTTTTGTTCTTTGCAGATGGTTATTTTATAAAGTGAAATTATCCAGACATGTCAAGAAAATAATTCACCCTAGATCTCCTCTCGGAACAGAGACATAATGTATTAAAGATCAGTCAATGTTATATGTTTCCATGGGTGGTTTAAAATCAAAATTAGTTTAAATATATGATTGAGACTTCACAAAACAAGGTAGCTTTTTTATGTGGAATTAAAATTTCTCTATAGGCTTCATTTGAAAAATTGTTCATAAGCATATAGAAACTAATGAAGAACTGGTTTTATAATAAACATCTACTCCTTCCTTTGCCTGATGTCTTATGTCCACTGAAAAGAATCCCTCTCCCCACAAGGGCGCTTCTTATTGTACAAATGGGATTCCAGAGGGCACCTCTCTGTCTTAATCACTGAAATTATTTGGCTCTGGGAAATTATTCTGACCCCAGAAAAACAAAGAAGGCTTAAAGTTAAGTAGGACAAATGTTGGACACTTTTCTGTATATAAACTTGAAGCAAAATAAATCCATTTGCTGGACCAGCAGTCCAGACCTCCTGACCCCAGTTTTATTTCTCTTCTTTCCATTCTCCCTCAACCCTGATCCCGTCTGCTAGGGCTGGACCCCCACAGTGGATGCACTGAGGGGGGATCCTGTCTGCCAGGGCCTGGATGAGGCAGGGGCAGCAGTTCCCCTTTGTCCCTCAGCACAGTGAGGCTCTTTCTGCATGCACTGGGGCCTGGCACGGGTTCCTCCACAGCCGAGTCATCATGACCCATGGTGTGCATCAGAAATGATCCGAGGTGGGTTTGCAGCCCCGTGGTGACCCAGATTGGTCCAGGCTTCCTCCCGGCTCCTGCTACCCACTGTATTAGGGGACACAGGGCTGTGCTGTGGGGATTGGGCATCCAGGTAAGTGCCAACCTGCACCACTGCTCAGCATCCTTCCAGTGTCCCCTTCCCGGTGTGGACTCCTGAGTACAGGGTGTGGCTCCTCTGCAGAAGGACTGGGAGTTGTCCCTGTCCTGCGGGAATTTGTGACAGTCTCAGGGACCTTCTTCCTGCAGGTGTGGACAGCTCTCAGTCCCTGGACTCCAAATGCGCGCGCTGGCTCTGACTTTAAAGTAGAGAGTGGAACAGTAACTCCTCTGGGTGGAGACGCCTGGCACCGGCTGCCCTCACAGCTTTTAATCCAGACATTGTGCAGGGCGCCTGCGGCCGAAGCTCTGCGCTAAGCACCGAGCCTGGCCTTGGGAACCTCGCCTCAGCAGGGCGGGCACCCAGGCTGCTGCTCTGGGGCCGCTGCAGGGATTGCGCCCCCAGCTGTGCACCTCTAATCCAGCATGGCAGGGTCACAGGGCTCTGTCATAAGCAGGATGCTGGGAGGCAGAGGAAAGGCAACACTGCTGAGGGGCTGCCATGAGGTGCCAACCTCACACGTTGTGTGTTTGTGTCAAAGGTGTTTGAGACTCCTTTGTAAGATGTGGGAAGGAATCTGACTTATGAACATCCTCCGGGAATGGAACTCATTTGTAGGTTGTGGCTATATTGTACTAGGTTAGCCACAAGGTAAACATATGTTTCTAAATCTCAAAACCCAGCTGCTGAAAGACTTTCACCAGGACTCTACTCTGAATGTAATTCTAAGCTTCATGCTCTCAATATGTTGAAATTTTTAAAAATTCTGGTGAGGGACACAGGACATAAACTTGCCATTTTTACCACCGTTGAGTGCACATATGTACGGTGCTGTGCAGCGGGGTCCAGATCTCTCCCACCCCGCGATGCCCTGCACACATGGAGTAACAGCAGCTCATGTCCGTTCTCCTGACCCATCCTGCTTCCTGTGAATCTGACTATTTCAGTCACCTCACGTAAGGGGACTCACATAGCGTCTGTGTTATTCATGGCTGAGCTATTCCTAAGAAAATGTCCGCACGGCTCATCCTTGTTGTCGCGGGATCCTGAGTTTCCTTCCTTCGCTTAGGTTTAATAATTTCCCCCTGCACGCATGCGCAGACCTGTCCCCCAGCTCCACATGGATGGGCCCTCGGGGTGTTTCCCTCGGTGGTTGCTGGGAATAATGCTAATGAGCATGAATACGTGATTACCTACTTGAGATCCTGCTTTTAATTCTTTTGGCCATGTACCCAAGAGTGGGATTGGTGGACCACATGATAATTTCTTTTTAAAAAAATATTTAAAGAGGACAAAAAATGAAAGAACAGAGTTTCAAATCAGGTTAATAAGAAGGTAATGCGAGTTATATATTGTGTGTTATCTTCATAGTAGTTACTCAGTGTACAGGCATGAAATACGGAGCAAACAATGCTAGCACAAATTATCTTTTCCATGAACTAGGAGAGCTAGTTATATAACTATCCTATGTGTATATCACCCCTTTTCTCTTCTTTCCTTCCTTTCCTCTTTCCCCATAAGTTTCTCTTTCTTTTGAACAACTCCACCCAATTCACAATATGTATTGTACATCTTGGGTCTTATTCTTTAAACTTCTCACACTACTGAGACAATATGACGTTTACACATCTGGGTCTGATTTATGTGACTTACCAGTATGGTCTCAAATTACATTCATTTACCTGTAGAAGCCTTGAGTTTATATTTCTTCATGGCTGAATAAAATTCCTATATATAAAAAAAATCCACAGGGCTCAGAGGACTAAGTGCCTGCTTAGGGAAGCTCAGGCACCGGGGTTTGGGCCCTGCCCCCGAGTGCACTGAGCAGGTCACTGAAACCAGAAAGTGGTCGTACACACCTGTAATCCCAGCGCTGGGGAGGCTGAAAACAGGAGGCTCACTATGAGTCCGAGCTGCGTAGTGAGACCTTGTACCAAATACATAAAAACAAAAAAGGTTAAACCAAAAATATGCAGTGATTCCCCGACTTGCTTCAAGGGCTTCTAGGCCGTCATGTTTGGGGACACCAGGCCCAGTCAAGGATACTTTCCATTTTCCCTAATTGTCACAGACTCCCTCTCTTCCACAACGTCCCTGTACCCTACAATACATGACATAATTCTTGCATTTCATACGACCAATTCTGTAAAATCCTGCTAGCAGCTTTGTACTCCCCACTCACAAACCATATTCAAACTGAACTCAAAACCTGACTCTGGGCTGGAGATTTGAGCCCCTGGGTTCCCCTGCCCACTAGTATAAAGAAAGTTTCTTTCTAACTCCTCCATGCAACGAGTCTTCCACTGGGACTGAAACTGGCTTCTCCTGGGGCTCCTATCCGCGCGCCTCCAGGACCTCGGGAGTCACAGTCCTCCATCCAGCTCACAGGCAGCCTGAGCGCGCCCCGCTTTCCCACCTGGGGGATAGGGACGTCCACGGTGCTGAAAAGAACCGCAGGTCCTGGGCCCCGGCAGGTTTCCTGACCCAGGGCTGCAGCCTAGGGCGGGATCGGGAAGCCTCGGGCAGGCGACGGCAGGCGGAAGCCCAGCGCGCTCCGGAGCTCTGTGCTGCCCCAGGGCGGGCTCCTCTCCGCACTGCCGCGGCGGGCGATCCCAGTCCGCAGTCCGGATACGCAGACCCCTTCCGTCTGCCCACCGCTCAGGCTCATTTCTGGCCGTCGCATCGCCTTTGCGGGCAAGAACGGCGAGTGGTCACCACGAGCAGGAGGACGAGCCCGCGCCGCGGCTGGGCCACTCGAAGCGGCTTCCCGGTCCTGCGTCTTCCCACGGTGTCCTTCCCAGGGCCCGCATTCACTCACCCCCAGGGGCAGAACCAAGGCCCCTGGAGGAGGATGGGAGGGAGAGTCCCGGGAGAAGGAGGTATGGGGACCCCGGTGCCCCATTGTCCGAACTGGGGTGATCATGCCCCGGGTCCTTTGGGGGGACTTTAGATTAGGAATCCACCGTGAATCTGATTGGCTCCTCAGGGAATTCAGGACCAATGGGATGCAGTGCGAGCGTTACGTCATCCGCGTCTAGGCGGAAAGAGTCTGAAGCAGTTTAACAGGGAGAATTGAAACTATTGAAGGTGGGGACCTTACCAGGGGGGGTTTCGCAACGCAGCCACCGCCCTTGGACCAAGGCCTGAAGAGCCCTGTCGGGACTTGGAACAGTGCTCTGACCACCTACCTCCTGCCCTGCGCGTATTGTAGAGTCTCCCTGATTCCTGGTTAGGTCAGCTGCTCTCAGATGTTTTCTTTCTTGTTTGTTGGTGTTTGTTCCTTTGGATGTTTATTTGGAGCTGAGAGTGTAGGTTAGCCTGGCCTTGAACTCACTATGTAGCTGATGCTGGGCTTGAACTTGGGGCGATCCTCCTGCTTCAGCTTTATGTCCTGGGATTCCAGGCGGGCGCCACCAAACCCATTTTAAATTTTATTTATTTATTTTTATTTGTTTGCTTGTTGTGTTTGTTTGTTTCTTTATTTATTCATTTTGTGGCTGGCTCAGCCTCCCTGGTCACCAAACCCAATTTAGACATTTGGTTTGAAGATGTTTATCTTCTGTTAGAAATTACTGAAGATCTCAAAGTAAACTTGTTTGTATGATTTATAGCTATAAATACTACAAATTAAAATGTTTTAAAATATTTAATTCATTAGAACTCTGGTAGGGGCCGGCGAGATGGCTCAGGGGTCTAAAGTGCTTGCTTAGGCAAGCTTAGGCAACCAGAGGGACTCTGGTTCAGTCCCTGGCACCACATGCTGCGCCAGCCCCACCCCCAGGGCAGGCTGAGCCAGCCATAATAATAAAAATAAAATAAAAAATAAATAAATAAAACAGAATTAAAAAAAAAAAAAGAACTCTGGTAAGCTACTATGTAGATTTCAGACTCACTGAGGTAACTTCTTTGTGAATTAGTAACATTCAAGACTACTCTGTAGCCTAAAAATTACAACCTTAAGCCCTCATGTCTGGGAAATTCCTCCTGAGATTGATGAGTTCTTTGTATAACTGCCCTTAGCAAATAGGGAATTGTATTTGTGTAGACCAAAGGTAAATGACCTTAAAATGTGCCAAATTATAATAGCCTAAGCTAAAGTGATTCATGTTGATGTATATGTATCTAAGGAAATCAGCCCCTATAGGTGATAATAAAGTTTAGGCCTGACTACCTGTTAAACACTACAAAAATGTAGTTAATGATTTCATTCTGCTAAAGATTGGAGATAGTTCATTTAGACCTTGTACTCAATCTATTGTCTAGTTAATTTGTAAATAATGCCTGTATGCATTGATAGGTTATGAATGATTAATTTCAAAAATCAGTATGTGCTAAGTGGAAAGTAGTTTCTGTATAAAAACTCTGTACTCTGTCATTCTGGGCGCTTCTCTGTCTTCTTTCCTGTGTGAGTTGAAGTAAGGAAGGCCCTGAGCTCAATATTAAAGGCTCAAATTTAAATTCTAATTTCGGCTCTGGTCTGGCCTCTGTTTGAGAACCCATAACACTATGTTGACAAAAATGTAACTGTCCTCTTCCCATCTTGCAAGATGTTGGGTGAAAAAACTGAGAAGCCAGACACTAAAGAGAAGAAACCTGAAGCCAAGAAGGATTCTGCCAGTGGTACTGGTAAATCCTGTCCATCTGCATGGAGTCCAGAAAGGCTTTACGCAAGAGAAAGTACACAGCTGCCAAATCAAAGGTTGAGAAGAAAAAGGAGAAAGTTCTTGCTACCATCACAAAACCAGTTGCTGGGTATAAGAATGGAGGTACCCAGGTGGTTAAGCTTTGGAAAATGCCAGATACTACTCTACTGAGGATATGCTCCAAAAACCCTTGAGCCACGGCAAGAAACCCTTCAATCAGCATGTGAGGAAACTTCGAGCTAGCATTGCTCCTGGCACCATCTTGATCATCCTCATCAGGCGTCACAGAGGCAAGAGAGTGGTCTTTTGTTGTATATTATGAGTCGGGGCCGAAAGAAACGATGAGAAGACCCAATGAATTTTGCTCAGAGGTCTCACTGAGATCTGTCTCTCTCAAAGTGAGCCCAGAACCCCCATCTCATGTGTATGTGTAGGATGACTATGTTAATAGGGTTATCAGATAGCTGTGAGTATTCATCTCTGTTACTGCAGTGAGATGACACGTGCGTTTGCCTCTTCAATTCTTTTTTTCAACGTAGAACCTGAAGCAGCTTCACCCAGTGCTGTTCACTGGGTTCCTGTTTTCTTTTGTGAGAGCCCCCAGGTCTGTCTGGCACACCGAGGAATACTGGGCTAACGCACGCCTTTTTTGTTAAAGCATATCAAACTCAGTACCTTGTACTTTTCAGGCAGGTGCTTGTACCACTGAACTATCTCTCCTTGTCATTTACTTTTTCCAGAAAAATCATATAACAGCTCACAGAATGTTTCTTTTCTTTTGTTTTATTTTCTTTTTGCGGTACTGGGGATTGAACTCAGGACCTTCTTGCCAGACAAGCACTTGTTCTACTGAACCATCTCCCCACCCCACCACAGAATGTTTCTGGTGGATAAAGATATTCTACTCTGGAATACAGGAAAAGTATTTTATGTGTATTTCCCTTTTGGTCCCATAAAATATTTGAAAAATATGAACTTTGGATTTGATACTTTCTGATATGAATACTTTTTTCTACTTCAACCAGGATATGTTTAACTGCAGCTGCCTTTTTGTTTGTTTCTTTCTGCAATTATTAACATAATGAAGTCTAAAGTAACTACGGTAGGGGATTTCTGTCCATGGTCCAACACCCCCAGCACCTCCATACACTTGGTGGTGTATTGAGCATTGAAACAGGAGCATTTTCTGCTTCAGTTCAGTTACTCAGACATGAAGCTCTTCCCAGCTGTCTCTGAGCTCCCTGGGTGCAGTGAGGGCTGCTGTTGCTGTGGAGTCTGTGGGCTGCAGGCGGGAGGAGCAGCCAGCTGAGGGCCAGGATGGCCCTGGTGGGCACCAGGCCGTGGGTGACTCTGCCTCAGCAGCTCTCAGACTCGGCCTGGCCCGCTGCACTCTGGCCTTCATCCCTGTCCTCCCTGCAGGTCCTCTGCAGACTCCGAGGGAATTTTCCCCTCACTCCATGGAGGCCTCAGCTGAGGTCTGTGCAGGCAGCAGTGTGGATGGTGAGGCTGCTGTCGGTCCTCGTGGGCATCTGGCCTGCCTGAGCTTCCTTCTTTGGATCCTAAGAAAATGCTTCAGTAGAATCCTGCAGTTGTGTGTGGTGGGCTGTGCCCGAGTCCCTACTCTGCTGGAGGAGAGGCAGGAGGATCCCTGCAATCCAAGTGCTCTCGGCCACCTTGGGAAACAGCTGGGTCCCATTTCAGAAGACCAAAACTATGACTGTGAAAAGCATCTCCATCACCTTTCTCATGGCTAAAACACAAACCCTGACTCCTGCTGCTGCAGGGAGAACGGAGATCACATTTCAGTCCATGCTTGGTGGCCCCAGGGAAGAAACAGCCCTGTAGTCAGACAAGATTTCTCTCCAGAAAAACATGGTTGTCATCAAAACATCAACCAATAGGACATGCTGGAGGGTTTGTGGGGAACAGGAATGCTTCTCTACAGTTGGCTTGATGGATGCCGCGGCTCTTGCTCCTTCTCTGCTCTCCATTGTGTTCTGCCACCGTGAACTGCTGCTGTGTGCCTTGGAGCCAGCAGAGTATGAACTGAAGCCTTTGCAAACTGTGAGCTAAATAAGCCTTTCCTTCCTTAATATTTTTGGGTGTTGAGTACTTTGTCCCAGCAATGAATAAAGAGTAACTAAGATAGAATTTGGTACTGGGCGTGAGGCCATTGCTGTGACTATACCTGACAATGTGGATTATGAACTTTGGGGAATGGCTTATAGGAAGAGATAGGAAAGGCTTAGAGATGTCGCCTACTTACAAAGAGCTAAAACAGCCTCAGCTGTTCTGTTTGGGAGATTCTGGTCAGAGCTCAAAAGGGCAGAAGACTGATAGACAGCCTACCTGTAACAACTGGGCTGGGGTGGTTTCTGCTGGGAAGAAGGATTGCATTGGTTGTTGGACTTGAGATGATCTGTGTTACGGCTTGGCAAAAAGTTTGTTTGCATTTAGTTCATGTCCAGAGCCTTTGCCTGAGACTGAAATTAAACACAGTTAATCTTTCAAAAGAAATCTCAAGGCAGTCAACCATTGAGGCAATCACACGGCTGTTGTTGGGGGCTTTTAGGCAGATTTACTGTGAGAATCAAGAGCAAACAACCCAGAAGGATGATTTAAAATGTTGTGAGTCTGGCCAGAAAGAAAGCTCCAATAAAGCTGTGAGATGCAAAGATAGAGCTAAGAGGATCTGTATTGCAGAGAAGGAACAGGAAGATAAAAAAGTTGTCCTGAGGGAATCACTAGAAGCAGCAGGTCCTCACCCTTTGCAGCCTCAGAATTACAAGTGTGAAGGCCTTTGCCCTGAGGAAAAAGCCACAGAGTCCCATATTCCTAACTAGAGGTGGCAGCACACCAGATTACAGAATGGAGGAGGCAGCCACACCAGATTCCAGGATGGCACCAACACATAAAATTTGTTTCTTGGAATCAGGGTCAGGGTTCTCAAAAATCCAGGCATTCAGCTCCTACAACCAAGAGAGAAGAAACCCTGGCTACTGCTCTAGCTTGGCATTATCCAAGTGGCATTGGTTTTAGGCACATGCAGAAGGCAGGAGTTCTGAGGTTAAGAAGGCTTCCACCTAGATTCCAGAAGGCCTGGGAGGCCTAGCAATGTGTCCCTGAGAGGCAATATGTAAAGCTGTGAGTGAGAAACCCAGTCACTGGAAACCCCAGAAGTTTAAAAAAGCCAGGAATATAGACGGTCTAAGGAAAGTTGCAAAAACGAGCAAGACAGGCCTAAGAGAGAAGCCATTGGAGCTACCAGCAGAAGTGCCATATGGGTAAAGCCATGTAAGCCTTTTGAAGCTCACAACTCATTACAGGTTTCATCAGATATTCCACATGGAACTACAGGACTTAATGTTTGCCCTTCCGGATTTTTTTTTTTTTAATTTTATTTATTTATTTGTTTGCTTGTTGTGTTTGTTTGTTTCTTTATTTATTCATTTTGTGGCTGGCTCAGCCTGCCCTGGTGGTGGCGCTGGCGCAGCATGTGGTGCCGGGGATTGAACCGCAGTCCCCGCAGTTGCCTGAGCCCTCCAAGCAGGCGCTTTAGACCATTGAACCATCTCGAAATTTTTTATTTTTTCTATTTTTTATTTTATTTTTTTTGTGGTACTGGGGATTGAACTCAGGACCTTGCACTTGCCAGGCAGTTACTTATTCTACTGAGCTATCTGCCTGGCCCCCCCTTCCGGATTTTTGGACTTGTTTTGGTTCCGATTGTTCATATCCTGCTGTGTACACCTTTTGAAATGGTAGTGTTTATCTTGTGCCTTTGAATGTTGGGAGCTTTTTTGGTGGTGGTGGGGGGAGTGTTTAACTTTTCATTTGTACAGGGGCATACAACTGAGAGTTTGCCTTAGATCTTGGAGACTTGGGACTTGGACTTTTCAGCATTGCCGAAACTGTTAAGACTTTGGTAACTCTTAGAGATGGACTAAAATGCCTTTTGCATGTCTTTGGGGGTCTAGGGGCAACATGTCATGGTTCTAATGTTATACAATGTTCAATTTGTAGAGTGTTAATAAGCATGTCTATGTACCTGAAAACTGGCTTAAAAATATATATTTGTAGTTCAAGTTGACAAGAGGTGGATTGTGGTAGTTGATACATTGTGTGAAACTTGAGATATCCGAAGCTTGGCTGGATCTACTCCCTGAGGTTTCTGGCTGTGGGGGCCCTGCCTGCAGGGTGCGATTGAACTTGCCCTGGGGCAAGATTGGGCCCACCCTAGGGCTCCATGGGGCCGCCCCAGAGTGACTCAGCACAAAAAGTATCTATAAAGGTGTCGAGGAAGTCCTCTCTGTCCCATTTCCTTGGAGAAGTCCTGGTCTTTGTTGCACCACTTTGTAGCTGTGCTGCTCTCGAGGCACTTGATCTTCGCAGCTGTGCCACTTTGGAGGGGCTCCGATCTCCACGTTGGAGTGCTGGTCTTTGCAGTCAGCATGGAAGGAAGAGAGAGGCTTGACGGCCACTGCAATTGATGCTCCGCCTATACTCTTCATTTTTTTCTGCCACCATAAACTGCTGCCTTGGAGCCAGCGAAGTATGGAGTGAAAACTCCAAACTGTGAGCTAAATAAACCTTCCCTTCTTTAATTTTGGGTGTTGAGCATTTTGTTTCAGCAATGACTAAAAGGTAACTAAGACACCTTCCTTTCTCCTTTGCATCCTAAGAAAATGTCTCAATGGAAACCTGCAGTTGTCTGTGGCATGCTGCGCCCGAGTCCCTGCCCCACAGGAGGAGAGGCAGGAGGATCCCTGCAATCTAAGAGCTCTCGTCCAACTTGGGAAACAGCCAGGCCCCATCTCAGAAGACCAAACCTATGACCCAGAAAAGCATCTCAGTCACCTTTCTGCTGGCTGAGACCCAAGCCCTGACACCTGCTCCTGCAGGAAGGAGAACAGGGCTCACATCTCAGTTTGTGGTTGGTAGCCCTGGGGAAGAAACAGCACCAGGGTCAGACAGGATTCCTGGGTCCCCAGGCTACAGAGCCCAGGGTGAGAAGTGAACCAGAGCCCACAACAGGGCAGCACTGTTAGGTTCTGGGTGATGTGCCCTGGGGGGGGGGGGGATGTGTGTGGGTGCATTGTGTGCACCTGTGTTGCCAACCACCAGTCACCTCCAGGAATCTGTTTAGGTCTTGGGGTGATCACACTTTTGGGTGACCTGGCTGCCATGTCACTCTGAGCACACAGGAGTGGCTGGGATGAGCGGGTCACCATCTGCTTTCACTACTCAGGTGGAAGAGGTGGTGTCAGATGTGTGTCTCCACATGGGCCCATCACAGACCTTCGGGGTCGCTGGAACAGGTCACCTGAGCTTAACCATGTTTTGCGGTGTCTGATTAAAGTTATGAACCCTGAAGCCATCTACTTTCCTCACATCTGTCCACACATCTGGGAGGAGGTGGCTGCAGGGCACACCTGCCTCTATACAGGTGGAATGGCATTGTAAAGCTACATAGGTGGTCAAAAGGTTTGGAGTTATAAGACCTGCTGCAAAGATTCCTTTTAGAAAAATAGCGCTGGCAGCACATTAAAGTA
>PVKN010033838.1:0-11947 GCA_004027915.1 Capromys pilorides
CAGTTTGGGAAAAGCTCTTTCTAACCTATGTCTCTCACCCACAAAACTAAGTACAATGTAGATTCTAAATGCGATACACAGCCAGGCAAGGTGGCTCAAGCCTGTAATCCCAGCACTCAGTAGGCTGAGGCAGGAGGATCATTGGGAGTTCAAGGCCAGCCTAAACTGCACAGCAAGACCCTGTCTCAAAAAGACAAAAGAGAATAAGTAAAATACACACTTGGGGAATGAGATTATTCTGGTTACCTCCTGCAGTTGCTAACTTAGGCCCACAGCCATTGGGGTAGGAGTGGGGTTGGCAGAGAATAAAAATAAGGCAGAAAAATGTTTTGTCAGCCACAAGGTGTACGCCAGCATCACAGAGCAGGTTACCAGCCCCATTTTACAGATGTGGATTTTAGACCAGAGAAGTTAAGAAACTCACCTGCAGCCACATTGCAAGTCACTAACAGTGCTGAGCTTCAAATAACCAAAGTGATAGCTGCCATATATTAAGAGCTAGTTGTGGGCACAGTAGTAAGCATTTAACCACATGATGCCTCACTGACATTCTGAAGTATCTTGTAAAGTTCCATTTTCAAATAGGGAAGCTGAGACTCAAAAAGGCTGTATAAACTGGGTGTGGTGGCACACACATGTAATCCCAGCACTTGGGAGGCTCAGGCAGGAGGATCAGTGTGAGTTCAAGACCTGCCTGGGCTACAAAAGTGAGCGCAAGGCCAGCCTGAACTGTATAGTAAGACCCTGTGTCAAAAAGACAAAAAAAAAAAAAAAAAAAAAAAAAAAAAGGCTGTATGACTAAGATCACAAAGCAAGGGAGAGAGGGGCTGGGATTTGAACTCCAGTCTGTGTGGCAAGGGCCAGGCTCTGCCCACATACCCAGACTGCTTCCCAGCCCACTACCCCATAAAGGAGTCTCCCTTAGAAATGCTCACTGTGCTGGGGATATAGCTCAGTGGCACAGTACCTGCCTGACAAGCACAAGGTCCTGAGTTTGATTCCTGGTACCAAAAAAGAAAAAGAAATGCCCAAGGATACAAACACCCCACCAGGACAGAGGAACAGAGGAAAGTAAGGGAACCAAGAGGCCCTGACTCTGGAACCCTGGTGCCAGTCCAGCCCTGACTCTGGCTTGTTACCACTGCCCCACTTCCCCGGAGCTTGGCCTTTTAGTTCACTCTGGTTCATAAAGGTCAAAATCCAGGTGCTCAGGGCCGGCGAGATGGTTCAGTGGTCTAAAGCGCCTGCTTAGGAAAGCTCAGGCAACTGTAGGGACTGCAGTTCAATCCCCGGCACCACATGCTGCGCCAGCCCCACCACCAGGGCCAGCTGAGCCAGCCATAAAATAAGTAAATAAAGAAACAAACAAGCAAACAAATAAATAAAATAAAAATTTTTTTTAAAAAAAGAGTGCAAGCTTAAAAAAAATAAAATCCAGGTGCTCCTGACACCAGAGACTTAGGACTTCCGGGGATGATGGGCAGCCAGAGACAGGCAAAGGCAGAAAAACGTACCGGCCACTGCTGCTGCCGCACCCCAGCTCCATGCAGCTTCTACTGAAGCCCTTCCTTCAGACACGCCAGCACAGGCATGCCAGCACACACACACACACACACACACACACGCACACACACACGCACGCACGCACGCACCAGCACAAGCACATATGCACACACCAGCACAGACATGCCAACACACGCACGCATACACACAGACTCATGGAAGTGTGCCAAGGCCATGTTCACAGCAGGAAATGAGGGGAACAGATGCCCTGCAGACACCAGGAGGATTTGGGTAATGTTTGACGGAGGTCCATTTAACAGTGCACAAATTATACTACGATTCAGTTGAGTGGACAAATGTAAAGATTGAGATTTTACAGAAACAACTACAGCAGGAGCCAAGGCTTAGGTTTTGTGAGCTTAGTAGAGTCTCAAAAGACTGTCAAAGCAACCTCCATGCACATGCCTGGGGGTGGTGGCAGCCCACTCACATCCCAGAGAGTTAAAGTGGGAAAGCTGGGTCGCCTGGGCACCCAGCGCCCATGAGGCTGTGGGAAAGGCCCAGGCGGAACACAGAACTGGTCCTGCCTGGAGATCGTGACCACACCCCACTTCTGTGCCATGCACCTGCACCTGCACCTGCATCCACACCCGGAAATGTAGCAAGGAAAAGCCCTGAGGACACCGGGGCTCAGCCAGAATGCTGGTCTCAGAATTTCAGAAGGCCTGGACCTTAGAGCCTTAAAGCCGTGCCAGCTCTTGGTACTCAACCAAATCCAGTCTCTTTCCAAAGAAGAACCACCCTGCCGGGCATGATGGCACAGACCTCTAATCCCAGCACATGGGAGCCTGAAGCAGAAAGATCCCTGTGAGCTCGAGGCCAGCCTGGGTTGCTTGCACACTGCCAGTAACATATAGCTCATTCCTTCCCAAAGAGACAGGACAGTTCTGGAACCCCAAGCAATTTGGCATGGTGGGGACAGGCATTCAATCACTCTCTCCTAGTTGTCTCCAGAATCAGAAGTAGAGGTTCTCAGAACCACTCCAGAGGCCTGGGTAGCTTGGAACTAGGTCAGTTTATGTTTGTTTTGCTTTGTTTTGGGGTACCCAGGGTTGAACCTAGGGCCTTGGGCATGCTAGAAAAGTGTTCTACTGCTGAGCTACATTCCCAGCCCTGTTTGTTTATTTTTGAGTCTGGGTCTCAAGTCATTGAAATTGACCTCCAATTGGCCATCCTCCTGCCTCAGCCTCCTGAGGCACTAGGATTATAGGTATGTATCTTCATGGCTAGTTGGACCACAGCGTTGACTTGTTTTGCTTAAAGCAAACTGGCCTTCCTTTCTGGATGTATTCCAAAGGGAACGAAGGCAGGCACACAGATACTCACACACCCACGCACACACCCCCATTACTCACAAGGTGAAATGTGGCCGGGACGTACAGTAAATATTACTCACCCTTAAAAAGGAAGGAAATTCAGACAGTACTACAACATGTATGACCCCTGAGGACATGATACTAAGTGAAAGAAGTCAGACACAAAAGGACACTCGCTGTGTGAACCTAGAAGGGTCGAATTCATTGAGAGAAAAGATACTCTAGTGACTACCAGGGACTACAAAGATGGAAAAGTGCCCAAGAGTGGTGGTCACACAGCACAACAATACCAGTGTACTGAATGCCACTGAAATACACAACTTCAAAGAGATAACAAAGAAGCCAGGTGCTATGGTTTGTATTTGTCCCCCCAAAGCCTCACACAGTTATGAGGCAGACTTCCAGAGGCAAGATTAACTCGTGATCCATTTGGATTATGGGTGTGAGTGCTATACCCCGCCTGGGGCAGACAGCCTGAATGCAGCATGAGGGAGCCGGACTTGCTCTCTGTGGCCATTTGTTGCTGCTGCTCCTCCCTTTTGCTCTTGCTGTTTTGCTGCTTCTGCCACCATGAACCGCTGCCCACTGCCATGTGCCAATCTACCTTGGAGCCAGTGGAATATAGACTGAAACCTCCATTAACTGTGAGCTAAGTAAACCTTTCCTTCCTTCATTCTGAGTGTCGGGTCTTGGTCCCAGCAACAAGAAAAGAGTCACTGAGACACCAGGTATGATGGCACATGCCTGTAGTCTTAGCTACTTAGGAGGCTGAGGCAGGAGGATCTCTGGGGCCGAGGAATTCTAGACTAACCTGAGCAAGACAGCAGATCCCACCCCAAAAGACAAAAAAGAAAAAAGAAAAAAAGGGAAGGGAAGCCAAAGGCCACCATGGCACATTTTACACGATGTCCATGTCACCACAGGAAAAGGCAGGGCTAGCAGCAGTGGCATGTCAGCCAGGTGAGGGTGTGGGCCTAGCACAGTCAACACAGGACTTCCAGAGCGGCTGTACTGGTACAGGACATGGCATCTGACGGCCCTGGAGCCGACTTCACCACAAAAGCAATGCGGAGCCCCCAGCGAGGGGCAGGAGTTACACCAGCTCTGCCTTTAGCAGCACCGCTCTGAGGTACTACCCACGGCCCCAGGGGCAGGGAGAGGGCTCAGCCTATTCCACCGACCTAGACAAGGGACAGGAAGGCAGGAGGCAGACAGCACCTTTATTGTCTTGTCTGTGAGGCAAGCCTCACTCCCGACGACACCACCCTGGCGCCAACATTGTTACATTTACCACACAAATACATGTGTCACAATTAAAAAAAAAACTTGTACCCAGCAAGAATGCACCTTGTAGTCTTCACAGACAACTTCCAAGCACAGCAAGGTGGCCCAGAATCACTCAGGGGACACCCACTCCCCACATCCAGCACCGGGAGTGCAGGTCCCATCCCCTAGGGATGTAGCTCATCTCCCCAACCATGGAACCTCATGCCTGCTGCAAGTACTAAGAGAAACACGCAGCAGAGGATCAGAGGAGGGAGGAAAGGGCCTCCCCAGCCCTTGCACAGGGAAATGTTCGCTCTTCCTAAAGACACTTGAGAACCTCCCGTAAGAATGTCACTCCTTAGGAAACAGGATTTTGCTGGTGTCCAGTAGTATCCTACTGTACCATTTAATGCTATGTGAATCTGGGGAAATCACCTGCTCTCTCTGATCCACCTTCGTCATCTGTGGGATGGGAATAATGTTACCTGCTTTCCTGGGATGTCTGTGAGGACTGAGTGAAAGGAAGCAGAGATATACATATCTGTAGGGCTGGTCCCGTGCCAGTCATAGCCACAAATGCTAGTCTTCAGTGAGAACATAGTACATGGTGGCCATTATTGATGTGGGCATCTGTAAAATGGGTGACAATGTCACTGAACTTGGGGCAGAAGGAGCATGGGTGGTGGCAGTGCACCAGAGGTGTGAGTCCTAAGGGGAGGGCACGGAAGCACAGGGACAGCAAGGCTCACTCAGCTCCCACTTCCACACTGGGCCAGCCCTGTCCCTAGGCCGGGGATGCAGGTAGGAAAGCACAAGGACGGGTCAGGTTCCCCCATCCTGTGCCTGTGCAGCTTCACGGAAGCCAGCCAACCTCTCTGGGCTTTAGGCCTCAGCAGTGTGGAAGCGAATGACTCAGACCGCTGCACTGGGCTCTGCACCCTCCCCAGATGAAATTCTCCACCGACTTTTCTTCCCACAGTAATAGCTCCGGGCAGTGGCCCGGGGAGCACGCCCTGGATCCCAGGACACTTCATCTTCCTACATCCTCAGTTTACAGACCGGGGAGCTTGAGGCACAGGGGACTGACAGTATCCTCTCAATATTTTCCCCCTCCCATTCACCCCCCCCCCCAATCAAGAGCAACGAGGAGGGAATGGGGCGCTTTGGGGAAACACTTCCTCGAGCATCAAGAAGCAGGCCAGCCGAGCAGAGGCGGCCGAAACTGGCACACTTTGGACAGAAAGGGATCCCGGGCACCAGAGCAACACCATCACACCGAGGGAAACGGAGGCCGGGAGAAGGCGAGGGGCGTCGCGTTCAGGGACCCACGCCTCCACAGCCCTGCTCTGGGCTCACTCTCAGAAAATGGCTACAAAATTAATCTTGCATCCCCAGCGCTGGCCCGCGCCCCTCTCCCAACACCACACGCAAGTCGGAGACAAAGAAAACTGAGCGCTGAGCTTGCCTTCGACAGCCGCTAGAGTCCCCTCCCTTCCCGGCCCTCTTTGTGTGGGACCAGAAGGGGGAGGGAGCTGCCTGAATGAACCTCAGACTTAATGAGGGGAGCGGGCAGGAGTGGGGGCTGGGACAGGGGAAGGAGGGGGGGCCCCGCTGGGGCCTGCGGGAGCCACTTCTCCACGCGGGCTGCGGCCCCAACCCCGCGATCGGGCACACACACGCAAGCCTCCTTCAGCTCCTGGGTCCCTCCCAGCCCAAAGTTCGGCTCAGGTGGTCCTCGACAAGCGACTCTGGGGCGACCCTGAAGGGAAGGACTCCAGGAAGCAGAGGGGGTGCGGGCAGACAGACGGGCACCAAGCCTCGCTCAGGAACAAGTAACTGGCATGGGTGCAGTGGACCAGCGGACCCGGACGCGTACCGACCGGCTGGCGGGCGGGCGGCGGGCGACCGCGAGAGGACGCGCGCAGGAGAGCGGCCGGGCGGGCGGGCAGGGCGCACAAAGCCACGGTCCTCCAAGTAGGCGCGACGCGGCCGGGATCCCCGCCTCGGTGTCCCCGGCTCCCCGGCCTGGCCCGCGCGCCCCACCCCCGCGGTAACCGGAGCCGGGCGCCCGCTGCCCCGCCGCCCGCCCGCCCGCCGGGCGCTGGAAGTCGGGGTGTCGACGGCAGAGAAGCCCAGGGCCAGGCGCGGGGCCGGCGCTGAGAGAAAGACAAGTTTGGAGCAGAAAAAAAGGAAGAAAGTATCCGGAGCGAGAAGACCGGAAAAGTGCGGGCGCGCAGCACGGGCCGGGAAGCGCCGGGCGCCGAGAGGGACTCACGCAGCTGAGCAGGGAGCAGGCGCCCAGGCAGGCGCCCATGGCGGCGGAGCGGGGCCGGGCCGGGCCGGGCCGGGGCGCCGGGCAGTGGCTCGGATCTGGGGCGCTCCGACTACGAGAGTCAGGCTGGGCCCCGCCCCGGCGCCTCCCGGCCGGCCCCGCCTCTACCCCGCCCCACCTGCCGAGGCCGCTCGACACTTTCCGGCGGCGCTCGGGGCCTCTCGGCACTCACCTGGCGCAGGTGCGCGGGGCGGGACTGGAGGGGCAGGGACGAGAGGGGAGTCCTGCGGCCCCGCGAGCCGCGCGACCCGACCCAACTCTGGACTAAGCTTGTGCGCTCGTCCACGGTTAAGGTTTAGAAATAGGCCTGGGTGTGAGCTCCAGCAGGGCCACTGTGTGGCCTCGGGACACTGTCACCCCTAGGGGCAGAACCCAAGAGATGGCCAGCGATGCCGTCTCGGTCCGTGGCGCACAGCCTCTGCTCCAACACGTGGGTGTTGGACAGTGACTCGCTAGACAAGGAAACCTGGGCAAATAACCTCACCGCTCTGAGCCTCAGTTTTCCCAGCTGTAAAGTGAGGGTGCTTACCCCACAGGACTGTTACAACATATAGTAGGAGCTCGATGCGGGTGAGCGCCCTCTCTAAGCCCCTGTCCTCTCTGTCCCTTCTAAGACCCCAGTCTGTCTCCTCTCCACCCGCTTATTCTTCAAACTCTGCTGACCTGGAGCACCCTGTCCCAGGCCACACGCTGCCCCAGCTACTCAAGCTTGGTGGCTCCTTGTTTCATAGGGGTGCCCAGAGCTGGCTCTAGCTGAGGAGGTCAGAAGGGAGGTGTTCCTGGCAGGGGTGAGTGTGAGACCTGCAGCCCAGCTCTGTAATTACTCCTCCTCCCCTCCGCAGCTGCCCTTCACTGCTAATGTTAGGGAAGGTCCTTGTGTGCCTCACCGATCCAGCCCGATTGCTCCCTTGGGAGATTCCTGGGGCACCAGCTTACCCTGGAATTGTTCCTGGACTGTCCAACAGACACACAGCACACTGTCCCTCGCCACACTTAGCCTCCATGGTGCCCTGCTCCTGAAGGTTCTCTCTCACCTTCCCTTCCCCTCAGAGCCTTGCTCACACCCAGTTTCATCTCAGTAAGGGAACCACAGCCACCACTTGAGCTCACCACCTCTCCTTTAGCCACGTGCCCTACTTCCTTTGCGTTTCCAGAGCCACAGGGCCTCCCCATAGCTTCACAAATAACTAAGGTTACCTCAGGGCTGGAGCGGGTGCAGAACTCATTCACCCACATGGCCCAGTTGGAGCCCCACAGCTGGCTTGAGGGATAGATTAATTCCCCCTTCCAATCTACCAGTGAGAAAATTAAGACCCAGAAGGAAAAAAAGAAAATAATATGCTGAAAGTGCCAGAGACCCAGAAGAGTGATCCAGTGACATTAGTTTGTTTTATACTCTGGCAATCCAACCCAGGGCCTTTACACTGATCCATGTCTCTAGCCCTTTTCTAGTGTTATATAGGGTCTTGCTAAGTCCCTGAACTACCCAGACTGAGCTTGACCTTGAGATTCTCCTGTCCCAGCCTCTCAGAATGTTGGAGTTACAGGCATGTGCCACCATGCCCAGCTCACCTGAATTCTCCCCCGTCCCCATCCCTGACAACCCATGCCAAATCTGGGGAAACATATCACTTCACTTACCTCCAGCCCTCCCTGAAGTAGGGCTATTATTCTGTCCACTCTGAGAATGCAGTCTAGGAAGTAGGCTATTATCCAAAAGGCATGAGGGGCTGCAGCATGGAAAGTCCTCTGTTTCTGGCTGAAATGTCTCAGAACCAGGTAATGTCCCACCACTGCCCAAGACCAAGGCCAGCTAGGTCTCACATCCCCCTCCTCAAATCAGAGGGCAGCTGCTCCACAGATAACTCACCGAGTAGGCTTCTCCAGGTGACTCGTCCTCTTTCAACCTCATGCTCCTTATCTGTAACATACAGAGAATCGCTTTTGCATGGCTAGTTTAGGGAGCTACTGAGGAGATGAAAGAGGAAATAAAGAGGCTTTCTTGTCTGGCACTCAGTCCGCCTGCCAGCCTATTCCCCAGTCTTGACTTCCTGCATGGAGCCAGAGTAATCCCATCTCCCTCACACAAAGACAGGACCGCATCCATGCAAGTCACCAAGCTCTCTGAGCCTCACTGGAAGGCTGAAGCTCAGGGCTCTGCACTCCCATTCAATGCCACGTAGGCCTGAGAGGAAGTGGTGGGGGGTCATTGGGTCCATCCACAGCACAGGTAGATGCCAGGGGTCCAGTTCCCCAAGGGCCGCTCACCCCCAAGTGCTCCCTAGTCTGACCTCACTTTTCAAATCCACAATATAGAAGCAAAATCCTGCCCAAGGCCCCAGGGCCCTGGGTTCCCCGACCCATCTTGCTCCTTTCCCTCTCACCATCTTTCTATCCATGAGGACTCAGGTGCAGGCCTGCTTCCAGCCTCCTGTCCCCTGGGCTTTGCTTTCTGCACTGGCCTCCACTTCCTGCTTCTGACCCATTTACAGAGCAGAGCTGAGGCCGTCCCTTATGAATATGCATGGAGGATAATGAAAGCTTAGAACGGGGAAGACCTGGGAAGAGGCATCTGGTGTCATCATCTACCCTGGCCTCCCCTTACCTACCCCAGCCAAAGTTCCCTCCCTCCCAGAGGGTACCTGAGTGTTAGGGGAAAAAGCTGAAGTGACAATAATATCCACAACTGCCAAGTACCTCCCTGATCACCCATCCTCTGGAGAAAACTTGAGTTCCATCCTGCTCTGCAGATGATCACTGTGTGCATTCTGGGTATGGTTGCTGTATGAGTTACTTAGCTTCTTGCTAGCATCAATTTCCTTCTCTGCTGAGTGGGGAAAATAAGTCCTACCCTAAATGTATCTTACAGAACCTCTCAGCAGGGTGCCAGCATGGTGTCAGTCCTTAAAACTGGTTGTTGCAGACATTACTGTTGTCAGAAAGATGCGTCCAAAAAACAAGATGAAAGGGCTAGGGAGATAGCTCCATGGCACAAGTGCCTGCCTGGCAAGTACAAGGTTGTGAGTTTGAACACCCCCCCAATCCTGCCAATAAATAAATAAATAAATAAATAAATAAGGTGGAGGCCAGGGTTGACAGCACACACCTGTAATCCCAGCACTCAGGAGGCTGAGGCAGGAGGATCGCCACAAGTTCAAAGTCAGCCTTGGTTATGTAGTGAGTTCAAGGCTAGCCTGTACTACATAATGAGACCCTGTCTCAAAAATAAATAAATAAAGCAAAATAGAAAAAGGAAAACCAAGATGGATGGTGATGGCAGGAGAAAAGGATGGACATGGATGGACAGACAGGTGGCTGACTAGTGGACAGACATGAAATATGGTGGCTGGAAGGCTGCACAGAGGGCCAGAGCGGCAACAAAGCACGGTGTTCATGGTAGGCTCCAGTGAGAGGTATGTGAGGCTTCTCTGTACAATTCTTTTCTCCTGTTTACAGTAAGTGCATACCACAGTCAGCTGTAGGTCTAGCCACAGAGACCACAGGCTGGGTGAGAAGAAGGCAAGGCTCATCAGAGAATTTGAGGCTTGCAGCCCTGGCCAGATCACACAGCACCGTGCGCTCCCATTTTTTAAAAAAATCTCACTCTCTCTTTTTTTTTTTTTTTCAGAACCAGGGATTGAACTCAGGACCTTGCACTTGCCAGGCAGGCACTTGTGCCCCTGAGCTATCTCTCCAACCCCTCCTCCCATTTTTGATGATTCCTATAATTAGCTTGTGAAACTCTTGATTGCACGGAATTGTGTGTGCATAAGTGCTTAAAATGTTAATTGTTAAATAAAAGCATGTAAAGCACACCACAACTGGGACTGTTCCAGCTTCTCTCAATCTTTCACTTACTGGGTGCCTCCAAGCACAGAACAGGCCTGGGCCTGTCTCAGGGCCTCCTCTGGGCAGGGCCCACATGAGGGTGCGCACACAAGGGTGGGTCAGGCGGGCACCCATGGGGTCCCAACTGGGACCTTGCCCTTCTGGAAGCCCCCAGGAAGCTGCCCTATTCCTGGGGTGGACAGATGGCTTGGGGCAGAGGAGGGCAGCACTGGGGACCAGTAACTCTGTCATTTGAGGCTTGGATACGCGCAGGCCCAAGCGGCGTCTGCTGGCCAGTAGAGTGTGGGTGGCTGAACCTCGGGCACTTCCTGAAGCAGGTAGGGCAAAGGCTGGTGACCAGAGGCTCCTTTTCCCCTACCCTACACACATTCATTACCTCCAGCTTGCCCTACTCAGCTATCAGCAGCCATCATTAGGCCAAGTTAGCAACACTTTCTCATTTTACAGATGAGGAAATGGAGGCCTAGGGAGAGTATCGATGCTCCAGACTCTCAGACAGTCAGCAGCAGCACAGCCCTCAGCCTTGGGGACCCATAGAAGGGAACCCAGGCTCAGGGTACTGGGGACAAGGCCCAAGTGCCCTCCCATCTGAACAGGTCACGTACAGGATCCAGGAGGCCAGATGGGCACCGGAGAGTTAGGACCTGGATCCTAATCCCAGCTGTCATGGACACAGAGTGACCTTGGCAGCTTCCTGCCCTTCCCCAGACCTCAGTTTTGCCATCTGTAAAATCAGCTTGAACCACAGCAGTGCCTTTCACATGAGGTTTTGAAGCAGAACCAATGCCCTGGGCAGGGCCAAAAGGAGCTCCCCTGGGCCACCCACGTGACCCTCGGCCTCCCCAGCCCCTCACCTCCCCAAATAGAACAACCTAGGGATATAGGACCAGCCTCCAGCCACTTCATTCTGGGCCATTTTCTGCTTCATGGACCCAGATAAGACTCTCTAAGCCCCATCTTGCTCTTCCGTAAAATGGAGACAGTATAAACCTCCTAGGGCTGTGTACCAACGAAATGAGCCAGTTCTACCCTGTGCTCTGCAGCCCTACCTGTTCCTGAAGCTGCTTCAGAACAGTCGGGCATGAGGGGCTGCTGGGAGGCCGGGCCCAGGCCTCAGGCAGGGAAGCACAGGGCTCCCTGTAATCAGGCCAGGCCTCAGCACAGGGCCCATTTCATCAGGCCTGCCAAGCCCGTACAGGCCATCATTAGCTCCTTCATTAGCTCCCTGCCCTGCCACCCCAGGATAGCCAGGCTGCCGAAGCCCTGGAGAAGGCGGCAGGTGTTTAGCCAAAGCCTGTCATTCCAAGGGACCCTCCTCAACACTGTCCCAGAACCAGTTTAGGGGAACGGTGCCTGGAGATACAAGTGAGAAACAAAGTCTCCCTGAATCCAGGGCCTTGCTTGCCCCTGAGGCAGCAGTCAGCTCCAAAAGACAAGAGTCCCACAGCTTCTGAGCTGAAGGGAGCCTCCAACCATCAAAGGTATGTACCACACAGGCCACAGGCAATGAAATATTGTGTTTAAAAAGGAAGGGATTCTACGCATGCTACATGGCTGAGCCTTAAGGACATTGCCTTAAAGTAAACCCGTCACAAAAGAACTGGAGCTGCATGACACCACT
>PVKN010033839.1:0-11950 GCA_004027915.1 Capromys pilorides
ATAGTCTCCCTAATATAAGGACTCAAAAGAAGAAAATAAATAAATAAATAAATTTTGGGTAGTACCAGGAATTACCCTCAGTACCTTGCATTTTCTGCATCCCCAACCTCTATAAATTTTATTATTATTATTATTATTATTATTATTATTATTATTATTTTGAAGAGTGACTTAAATACAAAATGTATTTGGAAGAGTTAAAAAAAATTAGGTTTATTGTAAGTGTTAATGTTTAATTGTTTGACTAGTCTTACATATCTCTGTCAATTGAAACAGATTTGATGATGAACATATGCAATACAACCTTTGTTAAATTCTTCTTGTTTTGAAAATCCCATGCTGTATATATTTGTGCTTGTTACTGTTTTCCTATGTTTGTTTCTGCTATTTTTACTCTTTAAAATAAAATAATAAAAAACTAAATAAAATAAAGGGCCCCCTGCTATGGGTTAGATGTTGTGTATGCCCCAGCAAGTTTCACCTGCTGAACCCTTGGCCTCCAGTGTGGTAGTGACAGCTTGCAGAAGTGGGGCCCAGTGAGAGGTCCGCAGGTCCCTGAGGGGCTACCCTTGGAATGAATTAGTCTCATTCCAGAAATCAAGCTGTGGTAAGACCAAGCTGAAGCACTGAACCACTTTCTGACTCTGCTTTGCAGTATGATCTCTTGTTCATGAAAGAGCACCAGCCATGACGCTACTAGTGCCTCAGAGGCTGAACCAAAGGGCCCAGCAAATACTGCGCTTTCAGCTTCTTGAATTATTAGCTAAAAGAACCTCTATTCTTTATCAATTGCCTACCTCAGATATTTTATTACAGTAATGAAACACACTTGCTGAGTCCCAGTGAATGAAACAATGAAGGTTTATTGTTTGTTCCTGTTACATGTTCACCGGGCATCTGGTTGTATGCTTTGCCTATGGATTGCCACATAGCAAGTTTTGGGCTCCCAAAACTCAGTGCAAATATTTGCCCTTCCAAGTCTGACTTTTCCAGAAATGAAAACTAGAAACACTTTTCATATTTGAAACTTGGGACGTTAATTACAAGGACTGTGCCTGAGTAGAAACTCGAATTCTTCCATTGGGGAGACACCTTTATAATAAACAGCAAAAGAAATACCCTCTCCAACTGAATAGGCCTTTTCACATCCCCCTGCCTTTCTGAGAGTTATTTTCAGGAATACTTAACTCAGAATGTTTCTCTCAGGGTGCTGGCACTTTCCCCTTTTGGATATGAATTATATTAGGCCAACTTCTATTATTTCTGGATTACATGTCAGCGGTGGAAAATGAATTGAGTGCTTTCAAGAGAAAAAAAAAAAAAATCTTTACCAGAAAGATGAATAAGCCAATTATATTGGATTACTAAAAGTGAGTTTCTCTGGAAAGATCACTGGTTTGATTTTCTGGGAAACATCTCCTCTTGGATATTCTTCAGAGCTGTGATAAATCCCTCTCGCAGCAGGTCGGACATAGGGTTATTGATGCCATAGTTTCTCCTCACCCTGGGCTTTTGACCCTACAAGATCCATGCTGGCTTCAAGGGGAGCCCACCCCCTTTTTTGCTATATGATATTCACATACAAAAAAATGCTCTGATTTCTTAGATTTCATGAATTCAGCAAAGAGCCAATAATCAGACAAACATATATTTATTGCTTTTGATAAAAGATGGTGCTTTTTTTTTCTTCCTTGCTCAATCAGTAAAAGTATTTATTCATGGACACATATTTTTCCAATTATAGTATGTGTCAAATAGTTTTGCCTAACAAATAGTTGTGCCTAACAAATTGTTTTTGCTTAGCAAAACTCTCAGTCTGCAAGGAGAAAAATGGATCTTAACAGCTAAACAGTCTTTTATTGAGTGTAAGAAATACATGATAAGACCAAACCAGAGCGATAGGATTCCAAGAACAGAGGAGATCAGGGAAGGCTTCCTGAAAGAAGAGACTTATAATTAAGATCCCAGGGACAGGTATCCACACCCTGGGGAAGAAGGAATGAGCAAAGTCCAGGAAGTTCATGAAGGCAAGGTCTATTTGAAGTATTGAGAGTAAAAAGTACACATGCAGGCAAGTAGAGAGTCATGGTCATCAGGGAATGGCTGAATAGGAAAGGAATAAGGCATGAGATTAAAGCGGTAAGCGGAGGTGAAGCTGAGGGAAGTCTAGAAAAACCAGGTGGAGTGTAGTCTCTGTCCCTGTGGAGAGGCATCAAATGGTTTTTAGCAGGAAGTGACTTGACAGAATGTGTAATGAGGAGGTCTCTAAGTGGCTCTGTTGCAAGTGGCTTGGTAAGCATGGAGACAGAAGACAAGAGACGCAACAATCAGTGAGGGAACTGCATCCACATCTAGGTGAGAGATGAAGGGTGCCTGAGATTGTACTTTGGCACTGGAATGCACATGCCATGTGGATCTGAAAAAAGTTTAGAAAGTGGAATTATAGGACTCCCTGACAGAACAATACGGATGATATCAGGAAGGGGACTCTAGCATGATACGGAGACTGCTCGAGGTTGTTTCGATAGTTGAGCTTGACAGTGGGACCATTTAGTGAGCCAGAAAATCCAAGGAAAAGAGCACATTTGGGAGATAAGATCTTAATTCAGTTTGGGACTTGTCAGCTTGAAGTTGGACTTTAAATTTAAAGTGGGTTTTGTCCACTTGAAGTGTGCTGCAGAGGGTGTCAGTGACCAGCCTACCCATGCCTGCCTGGCCACCACTAACATTGTCGGCAGAGTTTCCATTTGTGAAGCCAGGGCCTGTGTTTCTCTGCTGAGGTCATACTTTGGCCATTACAGTGAGCCTGGATTCAGGGCACATGTCACCAAAACTGAAGCTCTTGGGACTCAATGCCTCTGGAGTAGCCATCAGCAGTAGGAGCTGGAGTCTGTGGACAAATACCCCGGCTTTCAGGTTCTACCCATTGTCCCCCGAGAGACTGATCCCCATTTACCCACATACATACTTTCTTTTGAATGTCTTTCTTTTTCTGTGCTCTGTCTCATTCTCTTAGAACAAACCTTCCTGACATAAATTATTTGTACATAAACTGCAATACTAGAGACTACGACTGCTATGTTCATGAAACTGCCAGGTAGGGTTTCAAATGGATATAAAAGTTTGAGGCTCAGGAGCAAAAACATTTGCAGTTTTGGAAATCATCTACATATGTTTTCTCTTTGCAGCTGCAGATAATGCCTCAAAAGTGTGTGTGTGGTGGGGGGGCAGGCCTATCACAGTAAGACGTCATTTAGGGGCAGGAGAGAGAGGGCTGGTTCCAAGTGAGAAGGAAAGGAACAGTCACAGGGCTGGAGAAGCAGCAGTGGGGCCACCAAAGCAACCAAGGCAGGTACAAGTATCCCAGAACAGAGGGGTAGGTAACCCAGCACTGCCTTCTCAGTGGGCTATAATGGAAGACATGAGAGATAGCCAGGCGACTTAGTTACAGTGAAGTAAACCTGTGAATTCAAGGAACACAATTTCAATAGAATATGAAGGGTAAGAATGATGAGTTAGATTATGAATGAGACATGATAGAATCGAGGAAGAGAACTCAAACAATCCTCTCAAGAAAGCCAGCCAGGGGGCCATGGATATAGCTCAGTGGCACAGTGCCTGCTTGGAAAACACAAGGTCGTGAGTTCACTTCCCAGTTACACCCACCCCCAAGAAAAAAAAAAAGAAATAGAAAAGAAATCAAGCTAGAGGAAGAGAATGATACAAAAAAGGGGAGGGTTGTTTAATCTGTCTGTCTGTCTGTCTGTCTGTTTAGCCAAACATTATCTATCCATCATCTACGTATTTATACATACGGATCTATACATAGTTCAGGCTGGCCCGGTATTGTGTAACCCAGGCTGGTCTGAACCTCGTATTGATATTCTTGCCTCTTGAGTGCTAGGATTATAGATGTACACCATCATACTAGCTGGGGGTGTTTATTTGTTTGTTTGTTTTTGTTTTTCTGTATTTGGTACAGGATCTTCAGGGTCTACAGGGTCTCACTATGTAGATTGGACTCAGAGTGATTCTCCTGTTTTCAGTACCCCAAGTGCTGGGATTACAGATGTGTGCCACCACACCGGGTCTCAGTTGCTGTCTCTGTGCACCCCGGGGATTGAACCTGGCCTCTGTGCTCTGCCTAAGTAGGCTCCTTATTCCCTGAGCTATCTGGCTGCCCTATTTTTTTAAACAAAAAGATTTTGAGTCCTGACAATGATTTTGAGTTCTGCCCCACAGGTACAGGACAAAGCTTCAGCACCGCCCAATCATTCACCAAGTGTAAACGGACAGCCCTACCATGTGTCTAACATTGTTGTAGCCACTGAGGCTATAAAGGTCACTAAGGCAGTCTAATAGGAGAGATGAACATTAAACCAATGATTGCATAGAGGACCTAATTAAAAGAATTGTTAAAAGACATCTGAATAACAAGTACAACTAGGAGAACATATTTTGAGGGGATGTAAGCTAACTAGTGATATCAAGAAAAAAAACCGGGATGTGCTGAGCCAGCAATTGAGACTGGATGTGGTGGCATGCGTCTGTAATCCCAGCTCTTGGGAAGCTGTAAACAGGCGGATCACTATAAATCCATCTAGTAGTGATACCCTGAGCCCCCTATAGACCCTTCCCCCCAAAAAAATTCCCAATGACATAACTTTATTGAAATGTTGTCAGTGGTAGTTTCCTGTTGCTGCTGTAAGAAGTTAGCATAAACTCACTGATGGAAGACATGAATCTATTACCTTAATCTTAGGAGGTCAGAATTGGGTCTCCAAGAGCTAAAATCAGGACAATATTTCATCTGAACCTCTAGGCAAGGATCAATTATTGGCTTTTTTCTCTATTAACTTCTGCATTGCTTGATTGTTGGTTCCTTTCTCCATTTTAACAGATGCAGAGTAGCATGTTTCTCAGTCTCCTTCTATTGTAAAGGCAATCTGTGGTTATATTGGACCCACCCAGATAATCCAAGATAATCTCTTTTTCTTAGAGTCAGCTCACCAGAAACTTTAATTTCATTCATTGCCTTAATTTGCCCTTGCCACGATGTAACATAACATTCTGGGAACAGATGGGTACTGGGAATTTAGAGGATTTTTTTTTTTTTTTGTATTGTTTGCTCTATTTTTATTTTTATTTTTTGCTGCATAGGGGATTGAACCCAGTGCCTTGCATATGCTCTGCAAAACTTCTATCACTGAGCAAAACTTCTATCACTACTCCCAGTCCTCAGAGCTCCATTTATATTACTGTGTTATTATTGGATTGTGCCAAACTGTTTTAGGACTAACTTTTCTAACTTTTGTGATATTCTTATACATGATACATTGTTGCACAATAAAATACCTTTAGCCTGAAAGCAGTGGTGATTTTACTTTTTATTCATAATTTATAGAAGAAACATAAAACTCGAACTTTCAAGCCAAATAAAATATATTATGTAGTAAAAAATAAATATTCTTAAGGCCTTTTTCCATAGCCTTTCTAAAGGTGATAAGACAGCAGCTCCAAAATTATGAGAATACTAAATATTAAATACCAGTGGAAGCAGTGACTGCCTGAAGCCTCCTACAGCATGTAGTAGATCTTTACGAAAGATTCTTCTGTAGACAGAAGTCCTTTACTGGCACTATCCACATAAAGCTTTAATGACTTCCATTACACTCTGCTCTGGGAAAGAAGGAAGATGTAAGGAGCAGAAAGGTGGATGCTCTTGCTCTGCATCAGGAGCCTGAACCCAGGGCATTATGCATATAGCTTTCTTTGGTACCAGGAATTCAACAAGGACTTCATGCTTGCCAGGCAGGCACTGCGTCACTGAGCTATATTCCATTATGTGTAGTACATTGTTGAAAGTAGCATCAACAACCCACCCAACCATCCTCCTGAACAAGGTCCCACCTCACTCAGGGCTGCCTGAAGGCTGCTAAACAGCCCCAGCTATCATCAAGCCTGATGAAACATTTCTCAAAATACCCATCTCTAAGTAGTGAAGTCAGATAAAGTCATTAACGTCTCCATGATAAGTCATTTAACAGACTAACAGGACATCAAAGGACTGAAGTAAAGGGGATCCAGCCTAGCAGGGAGATGGTTTCCCAAGGCTATGTTTTAGGTCACTTTAGGCAGAGTAAAGTAACCAGGAAGCAAAAGATTTGAACACCTTCATGGACCCTTCCACTTCTTGATGTCCAGATACATGAAAATGACATTAATGGCCTATTATATGAAAGAAAATAGCAGCCACTTCCTGAATAAGTGTTAAATACATGACTTGGAGCTTGGTGTCCTTGCACTTAATTTTATCATAGGTGCAATGAATTCCTTTTAATACACACAACTAACAGAAAAAGATCTGGGGCTAGCAAGGTCATGTTGCTTATCTAAGGTCACACAGCTGATATACAAGGGCGACTGGTAAATATGGTGAATTTTAAAACTATACTTCTCTTCACTTCAAATACATTTATTTCATCATTGCTTCTTTCTACAGCAGTTCTGGAAGTCTTTTTTTGTAAGTGTCTTTATGAGCTTTGATAAAAATTGGCGAACTCTGCTAACAAATGCCATTCAATGGAAGGAAGGTTCACAAAAATATTATGAGGTACCCTCATCCAACTCATTCAGTGGTTCTTGCACTGTACTGTGTCATCTCTTGCTCTTCTCAACAGGCAACATGACTATGAAAGGAAAACATTTTCAATCAATCCTGTGTAGAAAACGTCACAACTAAATACACTTATGACAGGCCTTCCAGAGCTGTTCCAGTAAGTGAAAAGAATGTTCAAAGAAGGGAGCGTACTTTGGGGTATTAATGGCCATGCGTCCTGTATTATAATACATTAAAAAAAATTAATACACACTGTATTTCTTTGTAACGCCTATTTCAGAGCTAGGATTCAAATTCAAGAACCCTCCCTTTGGGGCCAGAGAAAAGCTCAGCAGTCTACAGTGCCTGCTTAGGCAAACTTAGGCAAAGCACTCAGGGACCGCAGTTCAATCACTCGCATCATATGCTGCACCAGCCCTACCCCTGGGGTGGGCTGAGAAGGCCACAAAAAAAGACCCCGCCCTTCCAAACAAAGAAGTAGCTCACATGACCTTTTTCACATGACAGTTTTTTTCTTTATTGAAGGAAGATTCACACCATCTTATTCTATGCCAATGTTTTTTTCTAGAGTTTTTTAAGATAAAGTCCAAGACAGAGGTCTGCTATGGAAGAATAATAGCAGAGGAAAATAAATGAATTATGTGTAGGCATTTTGCTTCATTTGGTGTCTTCAAGAAGAGAGTTAACTTTTAGCTAGTTAGGAGAGATGTAAAGAGATTATGTAACATTCCAAGTCAAGAAATAGCCATTTAATGTCATGAGGAATACAGATGTCACCTGGTATTTCATACCCTGTTCATAGGAAGGCCTGTTGGACTTGATTTTCCACTCTACCTTGGAGAAACATAATGTTCTTCAGCCACTGTGGGGAAAGGAACGTGCATAGAAATGCTTTCAAGATCTGATGCTGTTCTAGAATCCTGGGTTCTTCTCTTTCGTTGAATCAGTCTATACCAGAATGTAGGATAGGTTATGATGATGAATTGTACAAGTGGTACTGGATGTGTCAGGACATCTAGAAATGTTTGGCTGGCTGTGCTTTCTTATGAGAGGGGCCTTACAGTTGGAAGTTGTGGTATTTCCTACAAAAAAAAAAAAAAGCTGGCATCACTTCCTCATTCTCTGTGAAAGAAGTATGGCGAAAGTTAGGGTAATTTTGTTGAAAGATAGAGCACTTATAGTGAAAAAACTAAGCTACCTGTAAAGTCCTATTGACGATGTAGAGGCAAAACTTAAAAGTCAAAATTGTACACTTTATTTTGCCTTATTTTTAATCTTAAAAATATTTGAAGATTATTATATAGTAGATTTGAGATATATCTATCTATAGATAGATAGATATTTCACGCAATAGTATCAAGATAAGGATACAGAACAATTTTGTTACATTTCAAAAATGTCATGTTAATCTTTTCTAATTGCCTACTGTAAGTTCCTAACCACTATCTTTTCTTTCTTGCTATAGTTTTGCCTTTGAGAACATCACATAAATGCAGTCTTCAAACATATAATCTTTAGAGACTAGCTACTTATTTTGTTTTTTGTTCTTTGAGCCAGATTCTTCTACATAACCAAGCAGGCTGGCCGTGAGCTCACAACTGTCTTCCTGCCCCAGCCCTTTGAGTGCTGGGATTACAGGCATGGACCACCGTGCCCAGTTGAGAATAGCTATTTTCAGCATAGTGCCTTTAATTAATCAGCATAATTTAATTAGCTTTTAGTTAGCATAACATCTCTGCGAGTCATCCAAATTGTTGTATGTACTATTACTTCCTCTGTTCCTCTTTTTTTGTGTCTTTCTCTTTGTGCTAGGGATGAAACCCAGCAGGCCTCACCCACACTAAGCACACATTTGTCACAGAACTACACCATCACTCCCAACTCTTCCTTTCTTTTTCTTTCCACTTGTATATGTTATTATGGGTATAACATCACTCTTAACTTATTGAAAATTAATTAATGTTTCAAAAATTGAGGCACGATCAGTATATACTGTGGTTTGAATATGGCATGTCCCCTCTGAAATTCATGTCACAATTTAATCCTCCTTATGAAACATTAAAAGATAGGACCCTTAAGAGGGGATTTGAGCTCAGCCTTCATGAGTAGATAGGTATTACTGCTATTAATGGATTAATGGAAGAGCAGGTTTGCTGTAAAAGCCAGGCTGGTTAGATCGCTCACTGCTCCCTGTATCTGGCCACGTAATAGCCTGCACTTCCCTGGAATTTGCCCCTAAGCAGGCACTCATTACATGTAACCCCTTCACTTTGACTAGAACTTTTATTCCAAATAAATCTCTGTTTTTTGTAACATACTCAGTTTTTAGTATTGCATTAAATCTGAAGAGACCAAGCACAAACACTCATACACCATAAAGTTAGTCACTTTACTTAAGCTTTGTTAAAAGAAGAAATGGGATTTGAGATGATCTTCATTCCAAAAAAAGATAACCTTTAAGCTGGAAGCAGATTGTTGAACATGCCATGTTTGTCTGATTTTCTTCAGCTTCCTGTCTCATTGTTCTTCTGCCTTTGGTGGGTGTGTGTATCATGTCTATATTTGGAGAATTATTCAGTACAAGTTCTTTCTCCATCTGCTTGCTTTCACGTTATTAGCAAATGTTCACTTTTATTGATTTTTGTGTTGGCTCTCCAACCCTCTGAAATACCCTTTCTGCAGTTTTTGTGATAGGTAGCACCAGTATATTGTGCAAAGCAGAATCAACACAAAGTGGTTTGTCAGATCAGGAAGTCTCCTTCCACCAAGCCCAGTCTCTCAGCATCTCAGTTCCCTCTGAGCCAATTATTTTCTCAATATTCTTAGGCATCAATACAGAGCCATTCTACACAATGTAAATACAGTGCACATGTCAGTATATATGAGTATATGTAAAAAATTATACAGAGGTATAAAACATATTTGCATATGAATATACAAAATATAAATTAGATGCTTGAGAAGCATACGTATGTACATAATGTGATCATAAAGTACAGTGAAAGCATAACTTTTGAAATAATTATCACAGTTAAAAGACATATTACCATTAATTATCCCTCAAAATATTCCTCCCACTGTCCCACCATTATTCTTGCCACTTTTGAAGTAGTTCTGGATGTTCTCTTTCGTGTTTTGATTCATTGTTGTGGTTACCTTGATGTCTTGAATCAACTGAAAAAGTTTATCTATCACAGTCATTTTGACTTTGGGACAAGGCAGGGGTCACACCGTGCCAAATCAGGTAAATAAGGTAGAGGAGGAAACACAGTCAAGTCTCCACGGATCTGCCAATCATTGGAGAGCACGCGACAGCTGCATTCACTGTGATTTTGATCAGACCTCGGAACAGTCACAAAAGAGGACTTACAGAACAGCTTTAAAAACTGGCCAGACCATGGGACAGGTATTCAAAGTGAGGGGCAGTATTGTGAGGGGGATCCATGGAAATGTTTCTTGCTATAGAAAGTCCCCCCCATACACACATATCAGGATATATTCTACTAATGTTCTGCACCTCACTTTTCTCTTTTAATTTTCCTTCATTTGGAACTATTTTCATAAAAGTACATTTATAGGACTGGCCAAATAGCTGCAAGCAGGCTCAGGGGCTGGGGGTTTGGTCCCTCGGCCTGTGGTGCTGGCCCCACCACCAGGGCACACTGCGATGGCAATTAAGAATGGGTGTGGTGGTGTGCACCTGTAATCCCAGCTCTTGGGAGGCTGTAAACAGGAAGATCACTATGAGTCTGGTCTATGGCCATACCATCCTAAAAGCGCCCGATCTCTTCTGATCTCAGAAACTATGAGTCTGATCTAGTAGTGAGACCCTGAACACCCTGTAGACCCTTCCCTAAAATATAAAAAAAAAGAAAAGAAGGGGAAAAAGTACATTTATAATAGTCTATTGTGTCCATTTTACTTTGTATGTATGTAACATGATTTACTTCAGAAAGATTCCAATATACATGTGATCACATACATTGTTTTCAAAGTGCCTTTCTGATGAATACCCGACTATATAATTTTATTTGAGTCATTCGACATATGTGGAACCATTTCTACAGGATAATTGCTTGCAAGGGAACATTTTGATTTAATTTTTAATTTAATCTCTGCTTTTGAAACATACTATTGAATTACCCTCCAGGGAAGTCCATTTAGACTCTAGCAGCAATACATCACATTATTTTTGCATTTTCTGCATATATTTAGTAACTAACTTCTTTAACATAAATTCAGTCTTCATAATAAATATTCAGTGATCAATAGAAAGGCATTAGCATGAACAACTTTTCAATCTTTCTTGATTTTTATGACAATAACGATTTTTAAGAGCCTAAGCCAGCTGGACGTGGTAGCACAAATCTGTGAGTCAAGACCCTGGGAGGCCGACATTGGAGGACTGCAAGTTCAAGCCCAACATGAAAACTTACTTCAAAATAAAAAATAAAAAGAGGGTCAGGGATGTGGCTCAGTACAAAGACCCTGGGTTCAACCTCAGGTACTGAAAAGTAAAAGGCCAAGTCAATTATTTCTAAGAATATTCCTCAATTTACACCTATCATGCCTTTAAAACAATCCTTCAAAAACAGAACTAAAACAAAGAAGAATGGCATAAAAGGAAGCAAGATAAGTTTAAACATGTAATCAGTAAGAATGTGTACACTTTTTTAAGACTACTAGTTTTTGAACCCATTCTACATGCCAGAACTGGATTAAGCACTTCACCCAGTGACAACAGCTAATATTTAGTGGATAGTAAATTTGGGTCAGGTAAAGTACCAAGTGCCTTACATGCATCATTTCATCTAACTCTCATAATAATCCTTTAAAATTCTCCATAGTATGAATCAGCAAATTGTGGCCTAGTCAACCCTCCATACCTATGGGGTTTGAATCCATGGATTCCACCAACTATGGCTAAAAACCAAAACTATAGGGTCTCTATTGAATAGTCACAAATTGCTTGGTTTTGTCACCATTTCTTAGCAATATAGTCTAAGAACATTATATGTAGTTTTTATATTGTAATAAGCATTGTAAGTAACCTAGAGATTATTTAAAATATATCAGACAGTGCACATAGATAACGTGCAAATGTGTCATATTACATGAGACTGGAGCCCTTGCCAGGGTCCTATAACCAATACCCAGCAGATAGCAAGGGATATGTACATAAAGTGTGCACCTCACACTGCAGAACTGACCCTCTTCCTCTTCCCTGCCTTACTCTGCTTTTCAAATTACACAAATTACCCATGATTATTGTAACCAGTTAAATGTAGAGGACAATAATGTAAGAATGGAGTTCTCTAACTCCTCTTCAAT